>JAGFMF010011524.1:623221-872374 GCA_019455555.1 Galemys pyrenaicus
AAACTAGACGCATTCATAGGAACATGGGTGTAACTGGAAGGGATTATGCTCAGCGAAGTAAGTCAGAAGGCAAAAGAAAAATACCAGATGGTTCCTCCCCTAGGAGGAATATAAGGGAACCAAAAGAGGTTCAAGGAAAGAAATAATAATAGTAATAATAATAAAAACACAACAAAAACAAAAAGACAAGGACAAATTGGGGACACTTGGTGGGGAGGGGAGAGGGGTAGGGTTGAGGGCAGACGGGAGCACGGGGGACTGAGGTGATGGTGCACTGGTGTTATGGTGATGGGGAATACGTGGGGATTACAATTGATGTCAAATATATGTGAATTAAAAAAATTATAAATAAAAAAAACCAAAAATAACAAATGTTGGTGAGGATGTGGAGAAACTGGAATTCTTGCGTACTAGTGGGAATGTAAAGTGGGGGTAGCTGCTATGGAAAAAGCATAGCAGTTTCTCAAAAATATAAGTATAGAATTGCCATATTATATAATAATCTCATTTCCAAGTATATGCCCAAAAGAATTAGAAGCAGGATTTCAAAGATATTTTCCCATCTATGTTCATACAGCATTATTCATAATTGCCAGAGATGGAGGTAAACCAAGTGTCCATTGATGGATGAATGAATAACCTATCATGGTATGTAAATATAATGGAATATTATTTAGTTTTAAAAATAAAAGTAATTATGATACATGCTACAACATGGATGAACCCTGATGACATTATGCTAGATTAGACACTTTCAAGGTAACTTAAAAGTACAGCGAGCAGGCAGGCGGACTCAAAGATGTAAGCACCATTACATGTGATCATCACACTGTATTTTCTTTCTTTGTTTTAGTGAAGCACCAAGGCTTGAAAAGGGAGGTGCCAAGGAGAGAAGGTAGGACCCCTGGTAATTGAAGTAAACTGCTAGGAGGATGAGAGTGGAGTAGACAGCCTTGCATGTTTAGGTGTTCAGAGGGGCAGGGATGAATGCACTAAGTATGTATAAAAAAAACTAAAACAAATACAACAAAATATTAACCGGTATCTAGGTAAAGGTGTGCAATATTTATTATACTATTCCTGTTTCTGTTTCATGGATTTGAAAAAATACATATTAGGAAATAAATATGTATACCTTATGGGAAAATAAGGGAAGGTAGCAATTTTTAAATGAGCAGATCACTTATCCAAATGAAAATTTGTTAATTTGTACTTGTGTTTAAGGCAGCATCATTCACAATAGCCAATGTGGAAACAACCCAAATATCCATCAGTGGATAAATAAAATGCAGTCGAATATTACTCAGTCAATAAAAAGAATGAAATTCTCACACATGCTACAATATAGATAAAACTTGAGGATATTATACTAAATTAAATAAGAGACATAAAAGGGAATCACGATATGATTCTACTTAGATGAGGTACACAGGGGAGTGAAATTTATAGAGGCAGAAGTAGATTGGTGGTTGCTAAGGGTGAGAGAGAGAGAGAAGGAGAGCGGAATAAGGAGTGGCTTCTTAATGGGTTCAGTTTTTCCTTCTGGATCTAGACAGAGATGGTAGTTGCACACCAGTGTGGCCATAGTAAATGTCACTGAGTCATTTACTTTTAAGTAACTGATTTTGTAACATGAATTTTACCTCATAAAAAAAGACAGCAAAGGGAGGAGGATGTTATCATGACTAAGGCAACAGAGTGTGGATGGGAGGAGACCACAACTAGAACAAGCACCCAGGTCTACAAATCTGCTGACCGCTGGAAACAGAATGCTTGCAATGCCTACCAACTAGGCCAGAAATATGCCACCAAAAAGAAGGATGTGATGGGGTTGAAATTATAATGGACCCGAATTTTCTAAATATGTTCACCAAGACCTACAGTGTAGTGAGAATTAATTACAGGATGGTTTAGTATCTGTCATATTTAAAAGATTGGCTACTGCAGGGACAGCAAGAGAAAGGGTGAACAGTTTGTGTGCCAGGGGCCAAGATTTTAGAGGACAAACTTCTCCTTTACAGACTCCCAGTGGGGAAGTAAAATGATGAGGCCGAAGAAGTCTATAGCTTCTGCTCGACCAGGCTTGGACAGTTTTAAAGAGCCCTCTGTGACTCCTTCTCTTTAGAAATCATGTTTGTTCTCGCTCATAGAAATTGGCACAGAAAAGAGATCCAGAAAGATGTGTATGACTTATTTTTGCCAAAAGTAATTGCATTTTCATTAGTACTGTGAAGAGAGTATGATGCTCTTTAAAAAAAAAAAAATTAAAGAATTGTCACCAAAGAAAAACATTAATCTTAAAAAGAAAAAAATATTGAATGGTTTCACTCGTAAAAGAAGCAAACAGGGGTCAACAATAATAATAACAACAACAATAATAATAACAACAACAATAATAATAACAACAACAATAATAATAATACAACAAAATTAGCAGGTAACCATAAATCAGAGACATTCTGCGAGGGAGGGGGAAGAAAAGGAATCAAAACAGGGAGAGAAGAGCACAAGGGACAAAGGTGATGGTTCACAGGTGAACTGGTGGTGGGAATTTTACGGGAAATACACAATGATGTAAAAGACATAAATTTAAAAAAGAAAAAAATTTAGAAAAACAGGCCAAAAAAAAAAAAATACCACCTAGAGGAAACCAGTGCTATAATTTTGCCATTCTGAGGAGGCAGAACTTAATGGATAGGAGCGACTCATCAATTGAGGAAACTTGAAGCATTTAAAAACTTTCTCGGTGAGAAACTGGAAATAATGTAAGGCTTCCTATTAAGTCCATTGGTGAGGATGGTCCAAAACCCAAGTGTCCCTATCCCTGAGAAGGATGTGATTTCCTGTTCTTCAAATGTGTGTCCAGAGAGTTCTGTGATGAGAGAACCATGAAAGAGTAGACAGAACAATGAGGTTCAAGACCCACTGCCCTCTTCCTTGTGAGTGCAATTCTAAGAGAGAATTACTAAGTAACAAGGAAGAGGAAGAATCTAATGAAATAGATTTTGCTAGCCAGGTCTTGGTGCCAAGCGACGGAGAAAACAAAAGCGGTGTTTCTGATGCAGCTTAGTGTTCAGCAAGAAAAAGGCTAGAAATTGACCTGAGTCTTTATTGCTCTTGTTGTCACCTCCAAACTGGACTCTGGCCCCAGAGCCACTCACTCACCCATCCAGACTTCCCCAAACTGTCCAGCACCAAGTCTTTTCACCAACTTTATGGACTCTCGTGGGATCTCCCAGGCATCTTTATCCCAAGGCTTTTGTGGTTTGGGGCTAATACATGCTTTTTCCAGTCTTCTGCACAAGCCATCTGACTGCTCTAATTTAAAAGAAAATCAAGGTGAAAGCATTATACTTTGCTTTTTGCCAGTATCTGTAAGAAAGTCTGTACTATTATCATCTCCAGCTTGCTGTCATCTACAATCTTAAAGTGCTTATGGGGGTATCCTTGGCATAGTCATGACTTGAAATTCTTATGTGAAAGACAGTTGAAACATACTTGATTTTATTCACTGCCACTGCTAATCTATTTAAGCAAGAACTACAAAATGCATAAACAAAGACAGATTATCATACTTAATAAAATATAATTTCAGATCTCGGAGCCCATGGGAGTTCCTTGGGACATAACAGCGGGGACTCAGTCCTGTCATCACGGAACTCCCGGCCCCAGAACAGGACCAGAGGACAGCAAGTACCCAACACAGAGGAAGTGAATGAGGACTGCAGAGAGGGAGGGAGGATGCCACAAAAGTTGGGTACCCTGTTCTTGCTATATTTTGAAACCTTAGCAAACCTACTACGTAAGCATTCCCTGAGGGCAGACTGTCTGCCTAAGCAGTAACAGCAGCTGTCCACTTCTATGACTGCAGTCACACCGAAGTGAACCTAAAAGCTGGTCATGGGTACTGCTTTGCAGGCTTGGAGAGCAGTGCTGGAAACAGAGGACTGACGAATGGTCACTTATAAGTGTATCACTGTTGTTATTTCTATTTTCTGTTATCAAATGCATATAATACTATCACACACACAAGCAAAAATATTCACAAAACCATAGATCTGCAGCTCTACATTTCTATTCCAGATATTTAAAGACACATTTTAAAAGTCCTCACAATGTGAAAAATAGCATTCACTTCTCACTTGGTAGTTTTGGAACTGTTAAGTAGCATGAATTAGGTGGAAGGGATGGTGATAATTATTCATAAAGTTTGAACTTGACTTTGAATGTATATTTAATTATGGATTATTTAGAATCATAGAACAGGATCCTCTACTTTATCAGAAGAAAAGCATAGGTAAAATGTAAATCTAAAAAAAACTTCATAACAAGTATTTCTCATAACAAACACTTTGTTTTGTTCAATTTCAGTTTCAACTTACTTTGGTAATGTTTAATCATGTCACTGATACAAGGGAAAGTGATTCGTGGAGAGATGTAATAACCCCCATTGTCCAGACTTCTGATTTTGTAGTGCTTAATAACATCTCCATGCACGGGGTCATAGTCTCTGACAGACAGAGAGAAACTTCCTGCAGGGGAAAAAGTACAAATAAAAATTATGTTTACATTTCACAAAAAAGATCAGCATTATACAATACTGTGGTTCTCATTTTGCCATGAAAATATGCCAAATGTGCATTCTGTATATTGTACGTAATTTCAAAATTCCTATAAAACGTTTACCAGATGAATGAAACTAACAATTTATTTGCTATGAAGTTTACCAACAAGACATTTTCCTTCTCCATGATAGTTACTTTTTATTATTCATTCAACTGAAAAATTATTTTCATTCTTTTCCCTTAAAATTTCAAGATTTACTCTAAATAACAAAGACAAAAGTCTCAACAAACATACAATGGGGGTAAGGAATGGTCATAATAGTATCTACTGTCTCTGTCACTTTTAGCACCAAACTAATCACTTGACTTTGTGACAGAACTATAAAACTTTCACCAGCAGAACATAATCTATCATTTTTCCTTTCAGAAATCTAGAACAGTTTCTAAGAGTAATTTCCTAAATAATGCTTTATGAGGCCACAAGTCACTTCCTACCTTTTAAGGTTTCACTTTCTCTGATAAGAAAGGCTCCTGCACTGTTTCCTGGTGCCAGAAGCTGCCTTTCTGCATCTTTCCTGGTTATATCCTTGAAAAACCATCTGAGAAGACACATTAACAGTTCATGGGTATTATGGTCAAGGGAAGGAAAAGATCAAGAATAAACAACAAATGATTGTGCAGCAAGCACAACCATCAAACAAAACAACACAGAAGGACTCACTCTTCCGTTTCCAAGGTGTTGACTTTGGCTACGTAGTTGCTGGGGATGAAGCCTTCTCTCTTGGTTGAAAGGGATTTCGCTTTCCACCATTCCCCATGCCTGGAATAGAACACATCAAAAGGGTTTGTAGTCAGTGACTCAAGAAACTACAATAGCAATTGTCTTAAGGTGTTTATTTGGGAAAGGAGATCCCTGGCACCCTAGAATCCGGTAGGCAAATTCATTCCTCTTGCTGAAATGAAAATATTTAGAGATGGAAGCAATCTTACAATTGAAGTGTGGGTCACTGTGCTCAGTGCTACATAAACTAAAGTTGGTGAAAATGGCTCCTATCTTGAAGAAGCAAACATTTGTCATTTCCCCCAGGATACCTAAAAAAAGCTTTCCAATCTTTCCAGAAATGGAGTTGAGAGAATAATCGACTACGGTTCATGTTAAAAACTCCTTTTTTATAGCATATAGTTTTCCATAGACAGACGTTATAAAATCATATATTTTTAAAATCATAAATAATTCCAAGTAGGTAAATTTTATTCACCAAGGAAACAGGGAGAAGTCTGGGGCCAGTGAAGTAGGCAGGAGTGAATGGATTCCTCTGAGATCCAAAGATGCCTCCCTTCAAATTTCCACATGGAGATAGGATCCTTTTCTATGAGACATGAAAGGCAACTACAACTGAAATTAGTCTGTGGCTAGCACTCTCTTAGAGAGTGCTCATAGACAAACTTAAAAAGAAAATTCCTTTGTCTCTCTTCGTTCCACTCCTAAAGCATTCCTGGCAGCAAGATGCCTGGAAGGCCTCCAGTCCACCACAAGAAGGGGATTTAACTATTGCTCTATTGCTGGAAGCAATATGAGGAGGTCATATGCAGGACCCAGAGGTCAAGGGAAGAGCAGCAGGCACAGAGTGTGTAGGTGCACTTACTCCTCCAGGACTTTCATCTTCTCTCCTTTCTTGAAAGACAAGTCATCTGGGTGGATGCCATCGTAGGGGTACAAGGCAATGACAATGTCTCCTTGCTCTTCTGGATCTAAAAATGAAGACCATAAGCAAAAAACTTTTAAGACTCCATCAACAAGCGCAACAAATCCTCATCAGGTATAATGGATGAAATGACATTCTAAAGAGAGGGACAACTGAACTGACGTGTGTCCTCTGTGCTGACGCAGGAAGTCAGCATGGGCTACAGCAAGTACCGTTATACACACACTATTCAGGACTTATTACCTCAGCTCACATACACCTACAACTATAATAATTCCAATTCTGTATTCAAGAAATGATACATCTGAGTTCACAGAACCACTATTCTCAAAAGTGTAAAGGTAGCCAGACTAATATCCAGTGACCAACAGATGGATAAATAAAATATGGTGTGTACATAAAATGGAATATTACTTAGCCTTAAAAATAAAATTCTAACACATGGATGAATCTGAGGGTTCACCTAAGTGAATTGAGCTGGACAGATATTGTATGATAGTCAAATGATTCCACTTATGTGAGATTCCTGAATCTAACTCACAGAGACAGAAAGCAGAGTGGAGGTTGCCAGTAGTTAGGAGGAGGAGAGATGGGAGTAAGAGTTTAATAGGGACAGGGTTTCCATCTGGAATGATGAAAAAGTTCCTGAAATAGATGGGGGTAATAGTGCACTTAATGCCACTGAACTATACTCTTAAAAAATGGTGAAAATGATAAATTTTTATGTTACAGATATTTTTCTAAATAAAAAAAAGACATCCAGGTGAAATACCCTATAGATATTCTAGTTGTAAAGAAAAGAAATCACCATGTTGCTATGAAAACATACCTTTAGTTTGAAACCTCTGTCCTGGTAAAAGTTGAGATTCTGGAACCTAGGAGAGAATATTTATTAGACTAAAATCTTTGTTTAGTTTTTCTTACATTCTTGTTGCACATTATATCATTTTTCTAGCAGCAGCACATGAGGTTTAGATTTGCTTATCAGTAAGCTGGAAACGAGCAGAGTACAGAGAAAAGAGTCTGTGGGGCTATGTCACAATTCAGTGACAAGGCTTCAGCTCATGATGGTGGGAAATGAGCAGGCTCTGAAAAGAGGCTACTAGATGCTTCCCTGATCATAATCCTACCTCTTATTTGGTGTCACAATCTTAATATTATTGGGGATGTCAGTTTGCCCAACTAAATGACTATCCTTCCAAAGTCTCTAGTCCCCTGTGCAGCTGTGAGGAAGGACTGTACCTATAATGAACAAGCAGTTGTGTGGGCCTTGAGCTGGTTCGCCTTTTATCTTGTCCAGGAACCAGGAAAGGCTGCAGTCACAGCAGGCATGGAAATAGACACTGGCAGCAGCAGCAAGAGATGGGGCCCAGGTAACTGTGAAATTGCCACCCAGCCCAGGGCTACTGGTCTCCATGTTTCTCAGACTTGTTTGAAAAACTGTAGTCAGGGCTGTTAACTCATACTGAAGATCCTGGGTTTTCTACGATTTAACCTGGCCCCATCATGGGGACAGAATTCATTCCCTGTTATTTCAGTTGGAAGGTGAATTATCAGGAGATCTTGGAGGCACAAAAGGTCACCAGAAGTCAATTTTTTTTTTCTCTAGGTGACATTGTGGAGGATGGCTAAGGCCACTTTTAAGGACAGTACAACCAGGAATTTATACTACAATCATGTAACTTTTCTAGCTTTCTTTGATAAAAGTGACTTATGTAATGGGACCAAAACAGTTTGTACTGGAATTTAAGTTTCTGATCAAAGTCAGTTCAAAATATCTCTAGGTCAGTGAGTGTGAGGAATTTACTATATTTTCAGGTATCGAAACATCATAGGTCCAAATTATCCTTCACTATTCATGCAAGAAGCTTTACACTGATTTTTAAAAACCATTTAGATTTGCATCATTAGGCTGTATGATCAATTTCAAATGATTTAGAGGGAAATAATTAGAAGATGACAGAGTAAATCTAAAAACAGCAAGTTGATTGTCAAATATCTGAGAGCTCTTAATTTATAAGTGTTTTTTAAAAGATCAAAACATACATATGCAACTCATCTACTTTCTTTAAAATGCCCTTTCCTAGGAGGATTTTTGCATCAATCCAGCCTCACTATCTTCTCAGATTCTCCTATAATCAATCCAGAGTGTGCACATTTGGTGAGCATCTGGCCAGAATGGGAAGTGTTAGTTATAGCAACGCACTATAACCAAACCAAGCCACTCGTCAAAGGAGGGCATTGTAAGCAAGGCACAAACTAAGACACTTGAAGTCTACAGAAAGGAATTGAAAACTTGCAGATATGTTTCCTACTTCTGCTTTCTAAACTAAATTTTAACCTCCTTTATTCTGAATAAAGGAAAAAAATGGCATGCATATTTATGCTGTTTTCTTTTGCTTTTCTGAATAAAGGAGATGCTCACTCATAATTTTTAAAAACCCACAAAGAACACTGGGGTTTTAAAATATGTAAAATCATAGCACATGAATAACAGAAAAACTCAGGTCCTTTTTATGACATCTTTGAAGTCTATAATAAGAAATCTATTTGTAACTGTCATTCCTTGTGTTGTTTTACTTTCTATTAATCACATTTATATTACACATAGTTCTACATCTATAGATGTTTATGTAGGGTTTAAAAATACTATATTTATATGCACTATCGCTAAAGCACTAAGGTCATTTAATAACTTGTTGATTAACTAATTTAATGTTATTTATCCTGAAACATTAAGCATAATAACATAATAGCATAATACATTCACTCTTAAAGGACAGAATTTGACTTAATGGTGGACAACGTAGTACACAGACACATTGATTTTAATGATGCACATCTTAAATTTATATAATATTATAATGAAATGTTACTTCAATTAAAAAATGAGAAAGATTAAAAATAATCAAAAGATGACTGGCAAACTTATATTTGCCAAGAGCAACTGATGTCACTTTCAATTCTATCAATTGAAATTAAAGTTGTTAAAACTATAACTTTTAAAAAAAGGCCAACTGTGACTAATCAATCTCAACAATAACATGCAACTGTGACATCTGTCATACCTGCAGGAAACGAAGTAATGGTGTGGAAGAGGGCAGGCAGAAGGACTTGATGACAACACCATACTTCAAAATGCCATGGCATTAAAATTATGGTAGACTAGAGAAACCAGGAAAACTAAATAAAGGCTTTGGGGTTACCTTGGAATAAGCAGCTTCCACTTTAAATGCTGAGGATTCCCTAATACCAGACTATGGGAAAATATACAGGGAGGGAATAGATGAGAAGAATGTAAGATCTGAAATAAAGTACATTTAAGGTTGTAATTATCTACATTTCTGTTCTTCTCTCCCATGAAAAGTAATATTAGTTCTTCCTTTGCCAAGCATTTCTCAAAAGCACCATTTTTTCATCATCCATATGAAATGTCTAGTATAGATATTTATTAGTCCAACGGTATTGGACAGAATTAGCTGCATTCTTTTTTTTAAATTCTCTATAAGTAGTTATGACAGCAGAATCTGTGCCTGTTTAAATTAATTAATGAGTGACAAGATGGGCTATAGTATGATATAACCTATTAGCACTTATTTCAGTTTCTTGAATTCAGCATTTCCTTTTGCTTAGAGGCCACTGTACAAATCTCACTACCTAGTCTAAATCATACAAATTCAAATATGTATGTGTGTGTCCTTTTCTCCTTCTATCTCTATGTAGAGAGTAGGTCTTTGCACCAGTGACATGAAAATAATTTTTTTTTATACCTAAAAGGGTGATCAAGGGCCATTTACTATACAGTAGTGGCCTGGTTATCCCTAACATGCTTAAGGGATAAAGGATTCAGATATAAAGCATATCAAAGAATTTTGAGGCTCGCAAAATTGACATGATTTTTTTTTTTTTGCATGCACATGTTACAGATTTGGTGTTTAAATTATGCAGCCATGCTATGATCCTGCTGTGGGAATTCTCCCCTGAGACTATCTACTTACTGGCCTCTGCTGTTTATTGGACGTTGGATCTCTCACATAAATAGTTCGGTCAGTATTACGTACTGGTTGAGTCTTCAAATCTATTCCATCGTCATTCAGATTGTCTTTGCTTTTTGATTTTATACATCCCATATTTCCTGTTGAAATATAAAAGTGATGACATTGTTTTACCATTCTGGAACTGACTTCAAGATACCAAAATCTCTCCTTGAAAGGAGAATATAAAGAATATACGTCTATTCTTTATTATAGATAGTTTAACAATCTCAAATGTGGATACTGTCCACAAATTGATTTGCTTGTTGATTCATTTGTTCACGTTCATTCGGCAGCTACTAGTTCCCTTCAAGGAACTAGCTCAACCTCTTCCCTTCAGGAAGCTAGTTCAAGGTGATCCCTTCAAGGAACTAGTACTATAATGCTCAACCTTTCAGCCAAAGAAGGGATGGTGAGGAGTTGGGCTGGAGTGGGAGGCACCCCTTGGGTACATGTTGAGGAGTTCATGCTTTAACCTCGAAGACAAATAACACGATGTGCAAAGTGAAATGAGGGGGCGTCAAAGGCAGGCAGAATTAGGAGCTACAATGCTCAGAAGTGATGTCAACTGATTGTGGCTTGGGGCCCAAGGAAGTGGTGGGTCTTCCCCAACAGTGAAATAGAGGAGACAGGTAGAGATCCTGTGACATCATTTGAGTATAGAAACAGCTAAATGATCAAAAGCAATGGGCTTCTCAATGAGCTAAGCGAGTGTGGCACCAGAAAAAAGGCAAAGCTAGAGGCTCAGAGACGGCATCAGCAGTCATGACTGTGCATGTGAGGACTCCCCTTTGGAGGAAGAACCATGGCAAGAAGGGGGCCTGGGCTTGACCAGGGAAGAATGACACAGCCGTGCTTTTGTTACAAGAGAAAACAAGCCCAAAATGGTGTCCTTCATGCTTGGCCTCCACCGAGACTTACTATTACAGTTTCAACCTCTCCTTAAAGTGTCCTCCTAAACTAATCAGTCTGGAGTTTCCCCATCAGCACCAGTGAGATAATTCACATGAGAGGCTCCCCCTGGCTTCCCCTGAGGGAAGGTGGCTTTACTGAAATAACCTGCTTTTGCTAATAACCTTGTACCATCCTCCATTTTTTGTAACTACTGGCAGTATGTAGATGAGATGCTGTCCAATTCGTGGGTTGTTTAAAGTCAATTAGATCTTTAAATCTGTGAATTTTTCCTTCTGAATGCTAAACTCTTTTAGCCTTTATCCAACTAATACTAAGATGTGTAGAGCACATGCAAAACACTACGGGGACTAAAAAGATGATTTTAGTAAGTGGAATCATGTGAATCTTGCCTTAAAAGTATAGTCCTATGGTCCAAAATGTAAGTTAAAAACAAAACAAAGTCCACTATTAGCTCTGGTGGAAGGTCCTATAGGGCTGGCATCAAGCCTGGGTGCACTGTTACCGTGATTATAGCAGCCGCCGCTGCTTTTCTCCTGTAACCCTTGAACAAACGCAGGTTCTTGTCCCATGAAGCAACAAAAGGGAACTTGTAATCAAACTCTCAGATAAATAAGCAGAGAGAAGCAAATCTTTATTTAGAGAGTAAAAGCAAAAACTCCCAGGCAGCGATGCCAAGGTGGGGCAAAGAGGACGCGTGGACCAGTGTCTAGAGAATATTTAAACCTTTGTTCTCTATTCTAAAGTCTTGTCATTCTCTTTGGATTGGCTCTCTCAGTGGCTGTACTTCCCTGGACAGCTGTGTCCAGCTTTACATTCTTATCTTAGTCTTTCTTTCACTGCTGCTGTCCAAGGTCACTTAAAATTTACTGTCTGTATGAGCCTTAAAATTTACTGTTCTCATTAGATCTCCTGATTTCTCTGCTTTTCTCTCAGAAGTCTCTTTAACTCTCCTGAAGTCCCTGCCTGCACTGTCCCTGAAGCTGCCTACTTACCCCTAATTGCCCTAGTACTCGTCATCCCCAAACCTAAACAAACACCAGATTCATTCAGACTCAGCAGAACAGATTCCCTGGATACAATCTAGGAGACTGTCCTGGGCTTCAGTGGGAGCTGCATGTGTCCAGGTTATCTTTACTTCTAAAGCACTGTCATTTGGGGGACCTCTGCATAGAACCTAAGAGAGAGTGGACTCTCAGTATGAGGGAAAGGGGAATGGAAAATGTGTCTGGGGGAGCAATTTAGGAAATTTCAAGGGCTTGTCTCCTAACTGCCACCCCCACTACCCTGTTGCCACAGCTCATCTCTACACAGTGTCCTGCATTTCCAGTAGTTCTGCAAGTTTCAACTTGTTTATCATTTCATTAGTTGAGGTATGATGCTTCTAAAAGACATTCACACTTCTTTCTGAAACTAGTGAGCTGTAGTTCCCAAAATAAAGGGGAAGCATGTACTTTTTTGATTCAAAACAGCACTTTTTTTTATATGCTAAAGTTTCTGTGATGGAGATGGATTTAAAATTGATCCTTGAGATAGTTTTAGAGTTGATTTGTAAATAAACAAGTTCTTTAATCATCAGTTCCACCCACTTCTCAATCCCACCCCTCAAAAGCTGTTTTTAACTGGATTAGTACTTAAAATGGTACTTTAGGGGCATCCCTGGTGGCCTAGAGGTTAAGTTTCAGCACTATCACCTCTATGGCCTGAGTGCCATCTTAGTCAAGGGAACTAACCCACATATGGCCCAGAAGACCTCTCCTGTCTCGCCCCCTGCTCCCCTCAGAAGTGTATTTCAGCAGATCCACCTGTTCTGGTGAATCCTCTCACTCCCCACACCTCTGGCCTACACCCCAATTCTTCTACAACAAAATAATACATAAATAAATAAACAAGCAAACAAAATGGTGCTTTAGAAATGAGGGATGAGGGACTACAATACTGGAAAAGACCACCTGGAGGATCCCAAAGCAAGAGGAGGAGCCTGGCAGGTTCAGCTCAACCCCCCGTCCTAGCTGGAGGGAAACCATGCTGGCCAGGTACATACCAATGAGCCTCTGTCTCCCTCTTCCTCCTTTACTCTCTCCCTCTTCCTCCTCTACTGTCCCTCCCTCCCAGACAGGTCTTCACTAATTACCCTACTGAAAAATTCACCCCTCTACCCACTTCTAAGCTTCATGCTCTTATTTCTCTTACTACACCTACATTCGATTACCTATCAATTTCTGTATGGCTATCTACCCAACAGCATCATCTGATGGGTGCAGGCTCCCAGCCTGGTTCTTCACTATAGGATCCCCAGCTCCCCAAACAGTGCCTTCTCAGAGTATGTACTCAAAGAGTATTTACTGAAAAAATGAATGGACCATGCAGCTCTGGCTGTAGCAAAGGCCCATGAAGCTAAAAATGAGCAAGGAAAGGAGGTGAAATCCATCTCAGTCTCTGTTTTAAAAGATACAGAAAGACCTGTAGAACAACTTCTAGTTTATAAAAAATTCAGGGACTAGAGGAACAAAATGATCAAACAAATCCCTACCTTCATTAAAGACAACTAGCTTGGATATTTCAAAAAGATCAGGGGGTGTGGCATTGATGGCACTGGTCTTCCAAAAAGGAGAAGGGGTAGGCCTGGAAATTGAGTCCATATTAAGAGAGTCATATCCTGGTTTGGGGAGTGGGAGAGGGGTCATATGGGGGAGTTTGAGGAGGACATATAGCTGGGATCATTGGGGAAACCTAAATATGTTTGTACAGTATATTAGGGAGTGGTTAGGTTGTATAGGCAGGTAATGGTGTGGTTTTGTTGGGGAATTCCGTGTCTTAGGAGATGCATGCAGGGAAGTGTAGGGACACAGGCTCATGGTGGCTGCGATTTTCAACATTTTGGCAAAAATAAAAAAGTGGTGGAAGGGAAAAGAAAAGCAGGGGACAAGTATCACAAAGTTTTTTTAAAAAAAAATTAGTGAATCTACATGAGGACTTTTTTTCATTTTCTTGTATAGATTTGGATGGGGAGAAAATATATAAGATATTATGAAGAACTTTATGTAAAGAAACTTGTTCAAGATGGTAGAAACCCTGTAGTGGTGTTTGTACGTGAATGTGTACACGCGTGTGTCTGTGGGTGGGCAGGAGCTGAAGCTAGAAAAACATCTTGGATGTGTTATTTTCATGGTACCTCATGCACTGTGGACTTACTTCAGTAGCTGGGCATGGTGGGAACTTTTTTAACTTCAAGGAGAGAACATGAAGAGACCTATACTTAGCTTCCTGTCGCGGAAAAGAGCTACAGTGGGGAAATTTGTGCCTTAGACTTTTGAAAATATCCAGACAAAGCAGTCATGTCATTTTTCAGAAGATATCAGTGGAGATGAAGGGTGAAAAACAGAAAAACAGGTGGATGTGTGAGAAGAGGATATAATCTACTTGTTATCATGTATTTATTCTTAGCTTGTGTTTTTTCTTCCTCAATTACCATGGATAATGAGAGTCAAATGTATGAATTGTTGTTGAAAACAATGATATTACTCCACATGAAAAATGACTCTCTACCACAAAAGAAGGTTGAGAAAAGATAATTGCAACTCACACATTAGACAGGGGATTAATACCCAAAATGTATAAAGAACTTATACCATTCAACAACAAAAATAATCCTATCAGCAAAGGGGCAAAGAATCAGCATAGATAATTCTCCAAGAAAGACATACAATGGTCAGACAATGTGACAAGACATTTTTCCTCTCTTATTAGTAAGGATATACGGATCAAAACCATACCTCTGAGAATGGCTGTTATCAGAAAGACCAAAAACAACAAGTGTTGGTGAGGATGTGAAGAAAAGGGAACTCAGTCACTATCAGTGAGAATGTAAATTGATGCAGCTACTTTGAAAAACAGTAAGGAGTTTCCTCAAAAAATTAAAAATAAATCTACCATAAGATCCAGCAATTCCACTTCCAGCTATCCACCTGGAGAACATGAAAACACTAATTTGAAAAGATACATGTACCTATACACTCATTGTGGCACTGTTTACAATTGTCAAGATATGGAAGCAACCTTAAGTGCCCCAGCTGGACCCCTCAGCACTGAGCTCTGTGCGTGGGCCCTGCATTCAGAACACACCACAGGAAAGCCCCTCACTGTGTCACAGAGATGAACCACTCAAACCTCCCATAAGACCTAACGAGAACTTGTGATCATCTATCTGTTCAACAAAGAAGAACCTGACTGCTTGGAATTCTACTTCTGGGGAATTTATTTGTTCTGTTCTTCTTCCTCTTTTTTTTTTTTTTTTGCTTCAGGTCTTACAATTCTTTATGCTGTTGAAGTCACCAAAAAATAGAAAATATTTACAAGTGACATGAACTACAGTGACTTACACATTAGTGTTTTAAAATGAAATATTTATACTTTTCTGAGCATCTCATTTTATAACTTAAAGCAACCCTGTGACTCAGTTGTTACTAACTCCACTCTACAGAGGAGTGAATTGAGAAATTAACCTCTCTGAGCTGTTTTTCCTTACCATTTTGTTATATTACGTTTTTTGGAACTTGTATTTTATCTACTTGTTAATGACGCTAAATGAATAGGTTGTTTTTATAATCTGCTTCTTTCTCAAAGGGATTTGAAAAGTTTTTATAAAAGAGACAGTACTTGGTTAGTAAAATGAAGGTAGAAAATCTGAGGCAAGGAGAAGAGAAGAAGGAAAATATAGTAACCCGGTAGGTACAACACTAGCTGTGGCTGACCTTGTGGCAGGTGGAGCAGGGACCAGGTAAGTCATAGGGACTTTTTCAAGGGAAGAGGAAGCAGGCCAGTTTTCTCATGGGAAAGAAAGGCCTGACACTGACCCTAAGGTCTCCTATAATGGATATGATATAAATTGCTATGGATAATGTAGTTGGCAATTCTTCAATTTCCTTAAAACAACTAAGAAAGGTAGATTTATATTCAGAGTTTGTGATAATAATAACAATGACAATCAAGGGCTTGGTATGCAAATACAACAACTCTGGGATATTTATCACAAAAGCTCAACTAGCTGGTCTGCAGAGACACAGTGGGACAACCTTTTGTTCATAAAGGAACATCCACCAATGCATCCAGAAAATGGGTGGATGATCACTTTTCTTTCCACTAATTTCCTTCATTGGAACAATTAGCCATTAGGAGAACTCATTCTCATTTAAGGGCCTTAGAGTACTAAAATCTCTCTTTTCTTTATCAAATGACTCGCATAAAAGACTAATTATGAATCCTCATTTACCTTCCTGTTGCCTCCAATAAAAGCTAATAATGCCTTCTGAGCATCTACCTGTTCAACAAAGAAGCAACTGCTTCTAAGGGTTTGATCTTTTCTTTTTTATTTTTTGCTCTATTTTATTGAGATAAAATTAACATATAACATGGTGTAAGTTTAAGATATACAACATGATAATTTGATTTGTAAATATATTGTGAAATGACCACAGTGAGGCTAATTAACACATTCATCATTTCATACAGGTATCAAAGTTTTTTTTTTTTTGATAGTTGCTTTTATGCTGAAAAATTTAGGGGATTTGTTCACACTTGCAGAAGGGCACAGGAATATATATACTAGCATTATTTATATTGTAGACATTCTCTCTAGACATACATCAATAGGGTATTAAATTTCGTCAAATGGATATGAGTCCGGGAGATTAAAAAGAGATTTACTATAACTTGGACATTCTTCACCATTGATTTAAAAATTACACACAAACACACACACACATATAAATATATTTGATGTGCATAGAAAAAAACCTGATGGGGATCACCCCTGGTGGTTAGGTTCTAAAGTCCAGTTGTAAGGAACAACATCCTATATAGAAATTTTCTCTGGAAAATCCCCAGGGAAGACATTACAATTTGCAAAATATTTTGGAGTCAGGATTGTGGTATTAGATTGTTGAATTAAGATCTTGGGTTCATCAATTACTGTTTGATTTTGACCAAGTCATGAAACCACTCTGTGCCTCCATTAACTTCTGAAAAAATAGAAATAACTTTTTAAGGCTCATTGGGTTATAAGCTAAATTAGTTAATATTTAGAAAATGCTCCAAAGAGTACTTACAAGAACACTAAATAAGAGTTACACAGTAGTCTCCCTTATCTATCAGGATACCTTCCAAGACCCCAGTGGAAGCCTAAAACCTCAGATAACACTGAGTCCTAAATATATTAAGGTTATTTCCCCTATACATACTTATTTATGATGAAGTATAATTAATTGGCAAATTAGGCACAGTAAGAGATTAACAGTGATAATAAAATAGAACAGTAACAACAATATACTATAGTAAAAGTTATATAAATGTGGTTCTCTCTCTCTCTCCCTCTGTTTTTCTCCCTCTGACTCACCATCTCTTTGTTTCTCAAAGTGTCTCATTGTATATAATATTTTGGGATTGTTTTGACCAAGAAAAGAAAAACCTCAAATGAGGGGACATTACTATAGATGTGTTTGTAAAATACATAAAAAAGTATACAGTCCAAATGTCAGTTTGTCTTCTAACTTCAGAAGAAAAATGATCAAATCATGGGAAGCACAAAATAAACTCACCCTACCCCAGAAAGAGAAGAGTAAAAGCAAGATGTCCTGCATGTAAATATACATATTACTCTATGATTAAAGAAGAGGGAGAGAAAATGTCCAAAGAAAGAGATTACTGGGTTTGTATAAAATATAGATTTGGGAGTAATATTTTGTTTTTCATTAGTGGTTTTATAAATTTCAAAGTATTCAACCATACATACTATATTTCAACCTGAAGTCTGCACAAATTCAACTCTGCCAACTACATAAAGATTTTTAAATTACTACTTTCTCATATTATCAGAGCTTAAAAAACCCAGATAGGAAGTTGGATGCTACTTCCTATGAAATGCTAATCCATTTAAACAACTATTTCACACAACCCTAGATCTAAACAAACAAAGTTACTAGAATTTAACCACTCAGAACCTAAATTTTCTTGCCTTTACCAAGTACTATCTATGTTGGTACCATGTTATGTTTTTATCATGACATGCATTGTCTGCCTTTAGTACAGCAGTTGCCAAGAAGAAGCTAAAAATATTTTCTTCACTCCACCACAACTTCCCAAAATGAATGTTTTAATGGCATTGAGCAACCAATGAATTACTCATCCAAATGCTCATTGGGAGCTCTGAAGTCTTCCTCCTGTTAATGACCTTCTCCTGCCTGCCCTTTCAGTAAGTGGTTTTTCTGGAGTGCAGGAGACAGGAGGGGAAGGGGGTTGGGGAGAAGGAATAGCATGTAATTGGCTACTTGTGTGGCATTTACAAAACCCAGAGGTGAAGCTGAGCCAGGAAACCAAAGGTCTTTGTAAAACTGGAACTTGGTGTATCAGCATCAAAT
Source organism: Galemys pyrenaicus (assembly GCA_019455555.1). Lineage (NCBI taxonomy): Eukaryota > Metazoa > Chordata > Mammalia > Eulipotyphla > Talpidae > Galemys > Galemys pyrenaicus. The sequence continues at coordinate 641,854 of JAGFMF010011524.1, forward strand.
CTGCACTTCATTACCTTCCCCAAACCTGCTGCCTCTGTGTGGAGTGAGCTGCATTTCCAAGAGTTTTCTGAATTAAGAAACTCAGAGAAACAAGAGAAAGAGAAAAGAGTCCCTGAGGACATAGAGGTAGGCAGTCTGAATCCCAAACAGAAGGGATCTTGAGCCTCAAACATGGGCTACATTGGGTTCAGCGTCATTAACTGGAATTCAAGCTTAAAATAATGTTCTCCAGTTTTCCTACTTGCTTCCCAGGACCAGTGGTTAACTCAGGAGATTAACTTTGTGTAGCCAAACAAAAACCTTTTAGACATCCTTTGATTGCTTTCCCCTTACTTTACTTCAGGAACAAGACTTCAGAGACTTTTTTTTTTAAAGAAGCAAAGTCTACAGAGAAAGCTGCAATGTTTTCTGTAAACTTCCTATCAAAGTGCAAGGAGCTCAGAAAAGCCTGGGGCAAGTACCAGGAGAAAGAATGCCAGAACTAAACTCACAACCAACTCCAGCAGCCCTAACATAAATAACTAGCTGTCTTTTCTTTTGCATTTTCCTAAACTCCCTTTTGAAAGATATTGAGAAGGATATATATATATATATAGTCCAACTCTCTTTACTTAAGCAGCTAAGATTTTTCTCCATATACAACATGGTGTTTACTGTAAAATCTCCGCAAAAGCCATTGTTGGCACAATTGGTGGGCTGATAACCCTGATCCACTGGGCTGTAGACACAGGTTTTCTTACTTCACCAACCTCAAATAAAAGACTTTCCCTAAGATTTAAATGCCACAGGTAACAGGAACAGTGTCTTGGGGACAATTAAGTCACTATTGTTTGGGTATTGATAATCTGTAACTCCTAGTTTCCCTCAGAGTTCCATTATCGAGAACAAGTACTTGATCACCAGGATGACAGAGATGTCCTATGGGACGGATATGTATCCAGTTTGTGACTAAGGCTGAGCCATTAGGCTCCTCCTAGAAGGGAGTGGGATGTGATTTATAAGAAATACTTCTTGACTTACAAGAAGTGAAAAAGAGGAGTCTAAGAAGGTGTAATGGAAAGAGTAAGACTGGGCTAGAACATGAGTTTAAGGGACCTGCTACCCCTCATCTAACTCTACCGTTAAGGGCCAGTGGGAAAAAGTCACCTTCCTTTTTTGCTTGCCTTCTCATATAGGGTGCAGCAGGAAAGGAGCAAATGCCAAAAGGAAAACAAACAAACAAAAAACCGGTGGAAGCTGTCTTAAGGTTCCCCTAACTCAGTCTACCTTTAAGAGGATCCAGAAGTGTCTATGTGGTCCAGTCATTCTTGGGATGAGTCAAAATAATACTCCCCCAAATGCCAGTGCCCACTCCTACATCAGCAGGCATACCAAGGGCAGGGAGGGAATGCGTGGCTTCTGTTTCCCCAAATAATACAACAGAAATCTCCATATTTACCCATACCCTATCTGGGAGCAAGAGAAGAAGCTTAAGGGACTAAACATTTACCTTCAAGAAATGGAGCCAGGCTGGAAGAGATTGGGAACACTGTAGCAAACCTAGGACTCTTGTCCTACCTGCTGTTTGTTACTTATTCAGAGGGCAGAAAAAAGACTAGTTAAGAGAATGTTAAGGCTTCCTTTGTCTTTTCTCCCCTCAGCAGTGTATTTCAGTTGATCTGCCTATTCTGCTCCCCGCTCTGTCTCTGGTAACTCCTCTCACCCCCCATCTCTGGCCTGTCCCCCAGTTCGTGTATGCATAAATAAATAAATAAATATTTAAAATATAAATCATCCCAGTGATGTAATTGTAGGTGTTTTGGGTTTTGCCTTTCCAAATTTAAACGGTTTCCTTTTATATACATCACATGATATTTCCTATCACATGCTGATGATACACACATATGTATATGTGTTTGAAGAGCCTTAGGTAATATTTTCAATTACCTTATACTAAAATTTTAAGAAATGTGTTCCATTTTATAAAAATTGATGATGGTTTTTAAGATATGTTCTGTATTTTAAAACTAAGAGTGTTTGAGTTTTCATAGAATTACACTAAATTAAATTTAGTGGACAGTAATAAATAGCTTCGTTATTTTAAAAGTTATGAGATATTTGGAGAAATGTGATCATTTACTGGATATTTATATGCATAAGTATGTGCTTTATTCTACAAGTACATAAAGCAATGTATTTTATTATACAAGTACATAATTGTAACACACACATATAAACTTGTACTAAAACAAGCATCTTTTTGATACTTTTAAAACAAGAGAATCTGAGCTATGGCCAAAGGATCTTCAAACTTGCTCATCTGTGGCAGCAAAGAACATAGTGAGGATGTAGCTTAAATTGCTAAAAATTCAAAAGGGCATGAAATGTCAATTGTGAACTTTTACCAGACAGGAAGAAAAACTGCTCACTGATGTGCAGGAGGTGCACCTGAGTGTGCTCCGGTGGGCCAGCAAGTGCTGTGCCAGGGTGCTCAACTGCTCAGGCCCACGTGAACAGTGGTTTCATGGATTCCTACAAGTCCCCTCTCTTTGACACTGAGCCAAATACAAAGATGGAAAGGAAGAGAGCTCGAGGCAGAGAAGCGCAAAGAAGAGCTTGAGGCTGAGAGCTTGAGGCTGAAAGGAGGTAGGGATAGATCAGGAGTTGGTAGGCAGGGCTGCATGAAGGGAGCAAGGGGCTGAGTAACAAGAGCTACGCGCAGGGTCCTGAGCCTCTTATGACAAGCATACAAAAATACATCAGAGACATGGGTAATATTCCCCCAGATAGATGTGCACTGAGAAGCCTCGTTCACATGGCTAATCCTCATTTGCATAACTCTTAGTTGAGCAATTTCACTCAGAGGAAGACAACAGGGGATTGATGAAACAAGTGGGGTTTTTTTGGTTTTGTTTCTCTTCACAATAAAAGGGAACACTATGAAAACAAGATGACCTCATGGAAAATTAGGTATCATAAGGAAATGTGTCATTTAAAGGACCAGAAGAGGAAATTAAAAGCAGAATCTGACTTATGTAAGTATACCTAACCAATTAAACATCAGATTTTTGTGATCAGCAATTGAGCCACCTATATATTCAGTAATGATATATACATAACCATGTATTCACATTAAGAATTTTAAGTTAGTTTTATGTAACCTTGTGTAGAATAATAGAAACTGTTATGAAATCAGGAAAAGGGGAAATAAGTCTCAGACAGCTAAAAGAAGCTGAATGTTTTATCACACCACAAGTTTCTGCACAGCTGTTAGATACAGATTTCAAATCTACAAAAGTCTAGGTTATCTCAAGACTAAAGCATAGGGGAAAAATAAATTTGCTTCTCTATAACAGCGCTTCACAACCTTAGTGCTAACGACATTTTAAGCCAAAATTTTTTTGTTGTGTGGGGCTCTCCTGTATATTACAGGGGAGTTAGCAGCATCCTTGGTCTCTACCCACTAGTTTCCAATAATACCCCTCTATCCCTCCTCTTCACCTATGGTGACAACTAAAAATACCTCTAGACTTTGACAAGTATCCCCGATGAAAGTTGCATGGTAGAAAATTTGATTTTATCACTAATACCTTAAGTATTGATATTTTCTATGCTTTGTTAGTCACCAGTGAGGGTTTATATATCACTATAAAATTTAAGAGACATAGCCAAACATCTTGTCCAGTAGATTTCTGCCACGCTTTCTGTAAAACACACACACACACACACCCATGCACCCCTTCACACACACACAGAGACTTGTTATTAGTTGGAACAGCCTCAGAAATATTTTATGAGACAGTCAATCCCCTAACTCAAAACTAAAATCTAAGCTAGTCTTAGAAAATAAAGCTAGAAGAAACAATAAGAATGATCTACTCACCCACCTCCTCTTATGAAGAAACTAAGTCACAATGAAGTCAAACCTATATATGTTATTAGTAGATTTTATTTTCACTGACAGAAACAAAGTAACCCCAACTTATTTCAATATATACTCTGAACAGTATATATAGAGAACCCACAGAAATATAGTCAATTGATTTTTTGACAAGGAACATAGGCAATTTGATGGAGCAAGTATAATCTTTTCAATAAATGAAACTAAAGCAACTGGATAGTCACATATAAAAAATAATAAACTAGATCTAGATCTTACAACTTTTATAATAATCTACTCAAAATGGATACCAGAACTAAATGCAGAACTATAAAACTCCTAGAAGCTAATGTAGGGAAAAATTTAGGTGACCTTGGGTTTGGAGATGACTTTTTAGTTACAACACCAAAAAGCCTGATGCATGAAAGGAAAAAATCGACAATTTGTATTTTATTAAAATATTCTGCTCTCAAAAGACACTGTTAAAAAAAAAAACAACAAGGCATCAACTAGGTCTTCACAACATGCAAATAAAGTACGAGTATCCAAAATATACTAAGAAGAACTCTTTCAAAAATAATAGAACAGTAGCCTAGGTGTTATGTCTCAGTGCTATCACCACTCTAGCCTGAGTCTGAAATCTGTCCAGGGAGCTGACCCACAAGATGCAGCAAACCTCTCCTATCTTGCCTGCAGCTCCCCTCAGCAGTGTATTTTGGTGAATCCGCCTGTTCTGCTCCCCACTCTGTCTCTGGTGAATCCTCTTATTGCACCCCCTCACCTTTGCCCCTGCATCTCTGGCCTATACCCCAGTTCTTCCATGCAAAAATAAATACTTTCTTTAAAAAAAATAATAAAACAATCTAATTAAAAGCTATGAAAAGATCTGAATAGACACCTCACCAAGAAAGATACACTAACATCAAACAAGTGTATGAAAAGATGCTATACATTAAATGCCATGGGGAAACTGCAAATTAATACAGCCTATTAAAGACGGCAAAAATCCCGAACAGCAAATGCCTGTGAAGAGATGGAAAACAGAAATAGTCCTTCATGGCTGGTGGAAATGGGACATGGTACAGTCAGACACTCTGGAAGTCGGCCTGGAAATTTCGTATGCAATTAAATGTACTCTTGATATATGACTCAGTAGTTGTATCCCTTGGTATTTACCCAATGACTGAAAACATAAGCTGATAGAGAAACCTTTATAATAGATGTTTATGGCAGCTTTGTTCATAATTGCCAAAACTTGGAAAAACTCTAGATGTCCTTCAGTAGGTGAATGGACAAACAAGGTGTGGTACATCCAGACAATGGAACATTATTAATTGATAAAAAGAAATGTGCTGTCAAATCATACACACACACACAAAATGGAGGGAACTTAAATGTATACTGCTAAATGAAAAAGAAGTCAGTCTGAAAAGGCTATATCCTGTATAATTCCAACAATGTGACATCTGGAAAAGGCAAAACTATGAAAACTGTAAAAAGACCAGTGTTTGCCAGGAGTTCGGGGAGGGGTGGGGGGAGGGAGAATAGGTAGAGTACTGGATTTTTAGGGCAGTGACATGAAATACCTGTCATTATACATATACTTGTCAAAACTCACAGTATGGACAACTCCAAGAGTGAACACTAATGAAAAATGAGAACCTTCATTAATAATAATGTATCAACACTGACTCACCAATTCTAATAAATAAATTAGTACTACACTAATGCAAGATGCTAGTAATTAGGGGAAACTGAGGGGAGTGGTGAGTGCTATCCCCTTCAGAGAGAGGGAAACTCTCTGTACTTTCCACTCCATTTTTCATAATACTAAAACAAGCTCTAAAGAAAAAAAGCTTATTAATTTTTTAAAGTATATTATAACAGAATAGGCATTTATCCACATAATTTTGAATCAGTATCTCAAGAGAAAGCTCAATTAAAAAAAAAACTATTATTGCCTTAAAATATTTCTGCTGAGAAATATCTACATAATGTTCTCCTTCTTAACACCCAATATTCTTTACAATTATCAAGGGAGTGTGTCAGTACTCTGCCTTAATAATGATGATATAAAATACAATAGAATTTCATTAAATCTTTTTGGCCGAATCCCAACATTTCTACAATTTTAGCTGGGGAAAATAATTAGCAAGAGCTGAGAGAGCTATTAAGGTTTCATAATAAAGTTATTATTCCTAACAATATGCCTGTAGCCATTTATGATAAATGAAAGACAATTAAATTAGGCTTATAAAAGTCACAAGGCAAAGTACATCTGATAATGTAATCTTGAGTTTACACATATATCTGAATAGAGAACAGGATCTTATAAGCAATTAGTAATCCTGAAGAACCACCACTGTCAATCAACAATTCAATGAGATTATTAAGTGAAAACATGCTGGTGGCAGGTATATAAACAATAAGGTGCCATTTAAGGAAATACTGCAGAGTCACGTGAGAATTTTAATAAAGTGATTGGAACTATTGAGTAATGATGTATAGGTAGTATTAGGATGGTGGGACAGGATTCTTTATGTTAATGTTTTTTAGTTATTTTGGTTTTTAAGTGGTGTGCATGTATCACCTTGAAAGTGATGAGAATTAATAATTAAGGATGACTGAAAAACAGTATAACTAAATAAACTATATAACGAAATAAAAAATGCTTATAATGTAATTTTTAAAAGCAAGCTAAAAATTTTATATACATTATGATTATTTAAGTAGAGAAAAGTTTGGGAAAGAATATTAACATCAAATTAAATCAAAATTAATATTTATTTCATACTTTCATATTTCTAAGGTGAGTCAGTTTTTTTTTCTTTACATCTACTGCCAAAGTGTCTATGATAAGCTACAATATTTGGGCTTCCCTGGTGGTGCAGGGGTTACAGTCTCAGCGCTATCAAGCCATCACCAGCCACTGGAGCATGAGTTTGATCCCCGGGCAGGGAGCTGACCCACATACCACAGCAGGCCTGACAGCCTCGCCCCTTGTTCCCCTCAGCCTGCTAGTGTGCTTCAGTAGATCTGCCTGTTCTGCTCCCCACTGTCTTACCTCCGGACCTCTGACCAACACCCCAGTTCTTGAATGCATAAATAAATAATAAAAATCTTTAAAAAAAAGTTTTAATATTTTACTTTTATAAAGATATAGTTATAAAATTAAAAACCACTCAGTGAACCAGGGCCACACCCTGAGTGGCCTCTTCAACTCTGCCATTACCTGGGAGACAAGCACCAGCTATATAGCCAAAGTTTCTGTCCTTCCTGATTGCCTTGATATAGCTAGTCTCAGTTTCCTCAGACAGGATGGGGTTATGAGAGCATATATACCCATGGATCTGCATTACAGAAAAGTTTAAATATATTCTAGGGCGATAAAGTCATAGGAAGTTCTTCACCACAGCCTAGCATCCACTTGAACTTGTAGTCAAATATGATGGTGAACAGCTGGGTAATGACTAACCAGAAGCCAGTGAGTCAACATTTCAAACACAAAAGTAAGCTAGAATGGGAACTGGAAATTTCTTTGGACTAAGTGTAAAAGTAGATCAGTGACTTACCAAGTATAGCATAAGATACACAAGTGAACTAGTCACTTTACAGGCACTCCAGTACTTTATTATTTTTCAAAAGATTTTATTTATTTATTTATGCATACAAGAGCTGGGGGACAGGCCAGAGGCATGGGGTGGGGTGGGTGAGAGGATTCACCAGAGACAGAGTGGGGAGCAGAACAGGCAGATGGACTGAAATACATGCTGAGGGGAGCAGCAGGCAAGACATGAGAGATCTGTGGCACCGTGTGGGTCCCCTCCCTGGCAAGGGATTCAGAGCTGCAGTGACTATGGAGCCCCACAGTGCAGCAATCAACCCCTTGCTCCAACAGGGACATCCCAGCACTCCAGGACTTTAAAGGTGAAAATGAGAAAAGTGGGGCCACTGATTGCTCTAGCTTACTCCTTTTTTGTCTATAAAATAAGTTAGGCCCTATATATTTATGTATTTTTCTAATTAAAAATGTGACTTAATAACATAAATATGTATATTCCATAAGAGGAACTGTGATAAAAAAATCATTTTAAGGGCTGAACAACACAATTTGGTATGGTCAACAAGTATGATAAAATTGAAGAAAGAAAGAGTAAGTGACCTGGACCATGGTTCTGTACTATAGAGGATGCCTTAGTTTCAGATATTTAAATTACTTTAGTAACATCACAGGTAATCTGTTGAACGTCCACTTTTGTTAGAGAAAATTTTTCTTTTTTAACTAGTCTAGTCCCCCAGGCTCAAAACCTTTGTCAACTTTGTGACCCCATGTGACATTTATTCTTTAGATTCAACTCTGCATCAAATCCCGTCAATTTTGTGATCTAATTATTCTGATGGCTCCCTGCACCCCACATTCATGTTTTTCCCTACTAAATCCTCATACCAAGTACTTAAAAATCCACTTGGGGGATAACTATTTCAGATTGTGGTAGGTCCCTACCATCTGTCCTTCTGTTGCTTTTTGCTCATCTTTATAAGTTTCCTCACTTCCCCTTATAGTCAAGGTTCCTTAAAGATTGCCTGTCATTTACCTGGTTAAACAAGTTAATCAAATACAAATACACAGGATCCTGCCTCATCCTCTCACCGCCCTCAGCTCTATGCTCCACAGTGTGATAAGCAGAATGTACCTACTTTATCATCTGTCCCCATTTCTGCTCAGGTGAATCTAAGCGCCTTGAGCACAGGAATTTTTGTGAGCTCTGTACCCTGTTGTATTGTCAATGCATAAATATTTATTTGTTGAATAATGAATACCCAATAGAATAAATGCTTCAAAAATATAAGATATTTTTGTTACTATTAAATCATCTCTTTTAATATTGCTATCAATACCACTACAATTGCCAGTCAGATTAAGTCTCAAATATTCCACTTGCCACTCACAGCCCTTCACAGCCTGGCCCTAGCCTCCTTCACCATTGTCACTCCAAACAGAAGCCTCCTGGCACAGACAGACATTTGCATTAATTGGTGTGTTGGCATCACCCTCCCTTCAAATCTTGGCTCTTACCCATTTAGGCAAATCTGACGAGCCTCCAAAGTCTAACTCAGGCCCAGGCTAGCCGGGTCCCCCACTGCTTACATCCTTCTATTCCTCTGAGTTCTTCTGTCTACAAACAGTTTGGAACTTTGTCACAAGTCATAGGACAGCAGATAGTGCTATTTCATGCTGTTGGGTATCTCTTGAATTGTCTACCTCCTAAGGAGTGTGTGGTTCTATTCTCAACCAACTATAGACTCCTGGGGGGAGATGTTAATTATTCTGATTGCCCCATAAAAATACACACAGTTACCAAGTAAGCAACAAAACACCACTTGTTGAATGAAAGTTGAATTTAGAAATCCTGTGGACTAATATTGTAAAAATAGCTCCATTATTTTTAACAACCACAATCTACTTGTTTATAACAGATGATCTATAAATATTAGTGTGCAAAACTGTTTTCATTTCAGACATACTTAAACCATAACAGCCACCAAAATGACTCCATTAACTGAGAATCTGTATTCATTCAAGGAATTTGGGATGAAAATATCTAATTATAACAAATAATTTTCCTGAAATAAGAAAGGAAAGGGCTTGGGATGAGGACATTTGAGTCCAATCTAGTTCCTGTAGCATACATACACAGCAAGTTACTTAATCAAATTTTGTTTTACTCATCTGTACAATGTAGGTAATACTCCTCCTTCAAGTGTTGCTGTGAGGATTAAATGAAATAGCATCTGTTAAATGCTTCACCTAATACAAGTAAACAATGTGTTACTTCCCGTTTTTCCTCCCTGACCCACAAACAAGGAAAGCCAGATTATAGTGACACTATTGTACCTAACTGAAGAAAGACTCATGTGACCTCTTACACAAACAAAATTGTTAAGTAAATATTGCTAAGAGCCTTTATGAGTGTTAAGGCTAAAAACTAAACCATAGCACTCCAGGTAATTTCTACCGAACCCCCTTCTTGCCTCTACCTGTTCCAGCCCTCCACTCACTTGACTGAAATTTAAGTGGTCCAGATTTCAGACCTCTCCCCAACTCACACTAGATTCTCCTCAATCTGCTGAACTCATTTTAATATATTTATAGCCCATAATCCTACATGTTTGGCAGAAAAATAAGTTCTGTATTTGCAGATATTTCTTTTTCAATTGACTTTGATGTTCTCTGATTTTGTCACCTAATGAATAAAAAATGAAGAATTCAATTTTTTTCATACCTCAAGTCACATTAAACTGTAGGACAAAGAAAACAAAGGAACCAAAGAGGGGGACACAAGGCAGTCCCCCAATCCTTCCTTTTCTGAGGTGTACCCAGATTTTAAAGTTGCCTCTAACCAGCTTCTTTGCCTGAGGAGCTGTGTTACAAGACTCCCACCTCAGCCAACTGGTATTTAGTGACTTAACCAAAACAGTGAATTCTCTACCCTACCTACCCTCCCTCCAGTTGCCCCTTAGCCTCTTGGATGCCTCCCCAGCTTCCCTGCTTCATGCTGAGCAGGAAAGGGGCTCCTGACAGGCATTAAGATTTTCAAGCAGCCCAAGGAGGAGGAAGTTACTCTTTCCCACGGGCCTGAGCTTTTCTTTTTGTGGGTGTGTTTTCTCTTTCTAAAACCAGGAAGCTAAATTTGCCTAATGGTTAAACCCAAAAGGATTAGATTCTTTCTTCAAGAACCCGTGGAGGCCAGTTGTCCATCCCTGTTAAATCAGCCCTTTTCCAAATCACCCTGACAGAGAGGCTATTTAGAGTCCTTAGAGAGGCCTGCTCACTATTATAAGAAAGAGTACTATATTGACAGATCTTTTATACACACACACACATGTATTTTCCATTCTTCTCACCAAAGCTTTAAGTACAAACACTAAATTATATATCGATTTCCCAAAAAGAAAATCTAAATTTCCCCTACTTCTACTTCTTCTTCTTTTAACTAACTGCCTTTAGTTCAGATTTTCACATACTTTCACTCTTCATACTGCTGTTCATTAGCCTAAAAGGTCCGTCAAGTTCTTCTTTTATTGAGATATATGAAATTCTCTTTCTTATCTTTTTTTTTTTTTTTTTTTTTTTTTTTTTTTTTGGTTATNTTTCTTATCTTTTTTTTTTTTTTTTTTTTTTTTTTTTTTTTGCTGAATATGTGTTCTCCTTAGCAATAGGTCCCAACATTCAACAGTTTTTCCTGTCAGGGATATCTTACTAGTGTCATCTTTACCATGAAAGTCACTGTCCTTGGTTTTGACCTCCACTTTCCTGTTTAAGTCCAGGTGGAGAAGTGTCACCACAGTTCCTGGAGCTCTCATGGGAAGCTGGAAGGCAGGTGCTCAGCATCTTGGTGTGTTCACTAATTGGAAAGGAAACCTGCATGCCTATGTTTATAGCAGCACAATTTACAATAGCCAATATATGTTAAAAAACCTAAGTGCCCCAGAACAGATGAGTGGATCAAGAAGGTATGGTACATATACACAGTGGAATACTACTCAGTGATCAAAAAAAGATAAACTCATGAGATTGTGGTAACATGGACGGAACTAGAAGGGATTATGCTAAGGGAAATAAGTCAAAAGGAAAAAGCTAAATTCTGAATGGCTTTATTTATATGTGGAATATAAAGAAACTGAACAAAGATCAAGAAAAGACAAAACTTGCAAGGTGACCATAGGTCTGAGGCACAGTGAAGGGGGAGGTCAGTAGTGGGTTGTGATGGATCATGGGTGCTATGGTGGTGGGAGAACTATGGGAACTACACCTGAGAGGAGAAATCAAATACTATATGTCTGTATGTACAAAGATGAACAACGATGTAATAAAACAAATAAACACATTTAATTACAAAACAACGAAAGGATCTTGGTGCACTTGGACCACTGGCTGCATTTGTCAAAGACTGTGGACATAGGCTTGCCAATCTAGGGATGTTACATAATCTCTCAGCCTCAGTTGACTCATTTGGAAAATGAACACATTATACCTACTGCATCACATCCACTTGGGATTAACTGAGCACATAAAACTCTCAGGGTACCTCAACCTGAGACGATTCTAGTCACTGTCACTTATATATGGTTACCTAAAAGTGCCTTATTATTCCTCAATAATCCTTTCTAGGTGTGTCATCCTTAATTCATTTCAACATATTTTCAGCAGCACTGCTTACAGCAATACATTCTATATTTGTTCTAAATGTATAAAGCTATCATTCTAAATCTAGGTTGTAGGGAGGGAGGGGAGGCCGAGTCCTGGAAGCGGAGCTCCGCGCTGGGACTGGTTCCTTCACAGCCATTTTCTGTCCAACCAAACAGCCGATTGGAGACGGGAGCCAACCAGGGCTGCATTGGAGGGTGAATTGGGCAAAGATTAGACACCTTTTTGACAGGTGTCTTGAACACCACTGACAACACGGTTCTGATAGTATTTCATGACAATGGATGGTGATAGTTCCACAACAGATGCTTCTCAGCTAGGAATTTCTGCAGACTACATTGGAGGAAGCCATTATGTTATACAGCCACACGATGATACTGAAGACAGCATGAATGATCACGAAGATACGAATAGTTCAAAAGAAAGTTTCAGAGAACAAGATATATATCTTCCAATTGCAAATGTGGCAAGGATAATGAAAAATGCCATACCTCAAACAGGAAAGATTGCAAAAGATGCCAAAGAATGTGTTCAAGAATGTGTGAGTAAGTTCATCAGCTTTATCACATCAGAAGCCAGTGAAAGATGCCATCAAGAGAAATGGAAGACAATCAATGGAGAAGATATTCTCTTTGCCATGTCTACCTTAGGGTTTGACAGTTATGTAGAACCTCTAAAATTATACCTTCAGAAATTCAGAGAAGCTATGAAAGGAGAAAAAGGAATTGGTGGAACAGTCACAGCTACAGATGGACTAAGTGAAGAGCTAACAGAAGAGGCATTTACTAACCAGTTACCAGCTGGCTTAATAACTGCAGATGGTCAACAACAAAATGTTATGGTTTACACAACATCATATCAACAGATTTCCGGTGTTCAACAAATTCAGTTTTCATGAGCTGAAGAAATGATGGAGTGGAGAGTGTAGCGAAGCAAGAGAGTCTGTATGATTCTGGAACAGGGACATTAGAAGGAACTGACTGGTGAAAAGATGTCTCTTTGTATATTAAATAGCTGTAATGTAGCTTCCTGATGCTTGACTAATTGAGGTGTTAATTCTGACTTGAGAATCTTTTTCATGAATGATTTTAAAAGAAAAATTTGGATTTTAAAGGTATTAAAATATTTTTGTTTTGTACGAGAGTTTGTTGCTCTGTATGATTCCTGTATGCATTGTATATTGCAATTTATTACTGTCAGAGATTTGTAGACAGTTTCTTATTTTCATATTGAATCATGTTACTTTTGTAATTCAAGCAAGCAGCTGGGTTAATTCATGATGTTTGCCCTTTTAATAAAATATAAGGGTAGAGTTCAAAAAAAAAATAAATCTAGGTTGTACACTGAAACAATTTCAAAGAAGACATGTGCTCCAGTGACATCAGGATCTCTGGGGGTTGGGCCTGGGTATCAGTATTTTCAAATCTACACAGGTCGCAAATAACTAGGTTTTTAGCTGGTATAAGCACCATGAAGAAAATAAACACAGGGTTATAGGAGAGGGAGGGACAGGATGGTTGGTCAACAAGGTCTGTGAGAGCAGATCCTGCTTCAGGTGAGGAGGCCTCCCTGGAAGGAAAGAGCCTCCCTTAGGGATCAGAGACAGAGCAGAGAGTGAATGGGGCTGATGGGGCATCAGAGGCAGGAGATCCAATCACAGAGCTTCTGCTGTCCCCAGGCCAGCCAGGTTCTTTCCCACTTCACCTTTTTTGCTCAGCTCTCCCTTCAATTTTATGTGATACCTCAACTTCCCCCAACAATTCCCCATTATTTCTTAATCTAGCCAGTAGAGGTTTCCATGGAAACCCAAAGAACTACCAACACAACAGATTATTTAAATTAGTCTAATTTTATGTGGTCACATTTGGGAAATTATCGCCATAGTCATAGTGAGTGCCCCACACATACTCCTTAACTTTTTCTGGACGTGCTTCCTTTCCTCACCATCAAACAAAAATCTCCATCTCTTTCAGCTCAAATTCTATGCATCTATGAATCTGGGAACATCTTCATTTATTGAATATATTATATAAAGGAGACATTGTAGGTGTAAATACTAACAAAACCTGGCCCTGTCCTCAAGGAGCTGGGTATATTAGGTTTTCACATTTATGGAAGATAATTACCCAGCATACACATTTTTAGGGAACTCTTCCTTTTTCTTTAGTTCATGTCACTAGCTTATTAATACAGTCCCTTTCCCCACTCCCTCAAGTACACAAGTTTGACCAAATATTAAAGTATACAGTATATAAAGTCATTTAAAAAGTTATTTTAAAAGTAAAAGCTCCCCTTGACTTCAAACATTACCTCAAATTAATAGAAACCTACACACACAGCACCATATTTTTGAGACAATGCTAGGATAGAACTAGATAGAGGTCAGTCTGTGTTCCTCTCTGGGGGTGGGAGGGAGGGGTGTTGTGAAATTCACTACATGATGAGGGATTTATATCTTCCTTAACATCTGGTGCTCAGGAATCATCATCAAAGACAGGATACCCATCTAGAACAATTGTCCCAGGGTCACAGTCTACCCCGTCTCCCTCAGATGTAAATATATGTCTCCATTGCTCTGTGATCTACATTTTGCACACACCCTTCCAGAGTGGTAACAGTTTGGAAAAGGGCACAAATATTTCCAAATCATTCAAAGTATTTTGACAAAGCCCAGGAGAAGTAGAAAGTTGAGCTTTAGAAACACTATTTCTAGATAAGAAAACAGGACTGCTTAATAGCATCAAGGGAATCCCAGCTGCATCCAGTTCAAGTTTAATGACATTAAAAGCACATTCATGCACCTCCCCAGTGGTGCAGCAGGTTGAGCACAGCAATGTGAAGCATTCGACTGCTGGCACAGCAGTGCGAGTTCCATCCTCAGCCAGGGAGGGAACCCACATAGTTCAGCAGACCTCTCCTGCCTCGCCCGCTGCTCCCCTCAGCAGTGTATTTCAGTCAATCTGCCTGTTCTGCTCCCTACTCTGTCTCTGGTGAATTCTCTCACCTCCCACGACTCTGGCCTGTACCCCAGCTCTTGTATTCATAAATAAATAAAAATAAAAGCACATTCAATATTTCTCTTCACTATTCTTCCTTTCTGTAGGGTAAAGGTTCATCAGGTATTTCCACCCTCCCACCACTGATGATGGACACCTGAGGTGCTGCGAGCATTCCAGGGTGGGCATGCGCAAGTGGGCGCACCTGTGTTGGACACAGGCATAAATGGGCGGTGTCATGAGGACGCCAGAACTGCCAGGACCAACAGACAGAACTGTGAGGACGAACTGTGAGAACTGCGAGGACTGACCGACAGACAGAACCGAGAGAACCAACAGCAGCAGCAGCAGAGAGAAGAAGCAGCCGAGAGGGTGAGATGCGCTGGGGGCTGGGAGGCTGGCAGGCCTCCCCGGCACCCATGCCTGCCATGTACCTGGCCACCTCTACCAAATAAAGCATAAAAAGCCACTGAGGGCTCCAAGAGACTCCTTCCTTGACCCGTCTGCCCAGAACCATCCCGACCCTGCCTCCAGTGCCACCCCCATCCTGCCACGACACTTTCCTGAAAATGGAGTGCAGGGGTGGGTAGAGCACAAGGAAGGGACTGTGGTGATGGACTATGGCTGCTTTGGTGATAAGAAAATTATGGTGACCATGCCCGGGAGGTAGGAGAAATCATGTATTGTCTAAAAATTAACAACAATGTAAAAAAAAAAGTACTTTAAAAAAATTCCAAATAACATGTTTATTTAAAATCAGTACTTCTTTAGCCAATGATCAACTCAGTAAGTCTTTTTTCTGAAGACAGGTGGGTCTATCACAAGAAATATCTTACCATAGAATGGAAATATCAAATTGACTTATACAAATTTGGTTCTATATTTTCCTGAACCTACAATACCCCTGATTTTTATGCCAATATTTTATGCACCATTAGAAAGAAAAAGAATGACACCCTTTAAAATAGTGAGGTACCATTAACTGTGATTAGATATTAACTTGTAAAAATAAGCATTCCTCAGAGCTTATGGAATAAGTACAGGCTTATTGAATGTTGGCTTATTTATTTTAGAGATCATAATCTCTGGTCTAGTTTTTCCTCAAATGTCTTTTTATCTTGGTACGTTGATTCATATTCTTTTTAAGTAGGAAGAGTCTAATTATTAAAGAAAGATTTAATGGATTTGAGTAAGATGTAAGGGTATCTTTTCATCTCACAGCTATGCTGAACTTGTTTTCCAATTCAACACTGCACTGGCAATAGCTGATAAAAGCTACATCTATTTGACATTTACTATGGAGTCAAAATTTACACTGTTTCATTCCATCTTGTAACAACCCTTCAGATACATTTAACAAACAGGAACACAAGACTTAGAGAGGTAAAGCAACTCTTCCAAGGTGACAGAGGCAGATTTCCGACTCAGGCTGTCAGCACTGTTTGCTCCTCAGGGGGAGTCACAGGGGAAAATTAAAGTTCGGACATCAGCCTGCAATGTGACGACTGCCATAAGCAACTGACCGCCCCTGAACGCACCACACCCAGTGCGATGTGTGAGCACATTTTGAAGCTGTTGGGAGAGGGTTTCTTACTGGGTGGAGTTAACAGACCACAGGGGTGACAATGGAAGAGGCTGCAGGAGTGAGAAGCCCTCTTTAGCATAAACACATGTGAAAGTTGAGCGCAAAATGGGCAG
Organism: Galemys pyrenaicus; assembly: GCA_019455555.1. Lineage (NCBI taxonomy): Eukaryota > Metazoa > Chordata > Mammalia > Eulipotyphla > Talpidae > Galemys > Galemys pyrenaicus. The sequence goes on from JAGFMF010011524.1 coordinate 658,616, forward strand.
ATACAAATATCTGTAAGAGAAAGACTTCAAGACTTCTTGTGATGCTTTACTGAAGATCAAAGAATCTAAATTTTTGAGCTACAGAAGACTAAGAGGTTACTTAAACAGCAACCTTACTATCTCCTGGGAACATATTAAAATGGAAATTATCAGGTCCAGGCCTGCTCAGTTAGAGCTCTAGGGGTAGATCCAGCAATATGGATTTTAGAAAGCCTCTAGGAGATGCTTCTATACCTTCCAGAGCTACAGATTAACCAGTCCAACCTTTTTTTTTTTTTACAGACAAAACAGTGATGCCCAAGATCCAACAACAGCGACAAGACAAAGTGAAAAAAACACAATCTTGGGCTTCCCTGATGGTGCAAGAGGTGAGTGCCGCACTGTGGGGCTTCTGCAGCCACTGCAGCTCAAGGTGATCCCCAGCCAGGGAGGGACCAACATGGCATAGACTTCTCTTGCCTCTCCCCATGCATTCCTCAGCAGTGTGTTTCAGTAGATCTGCCTGTTCTGCTCCTTGCTCTCTATCTGGTGAATCCTCTCACCTCCCGTGACTCTGGGCTGTACCCCAACTCTTGTGTGCATAAATAAATAAAGTCTTTAAAAAAAAACAGAACATAACCTCAGTCTTCAGAATTTTAGTTCAGAACCTAAAATCCTTGATAGTTCGGTTCTGATTTCGCAGAATACCAATTTTCAAAGAATTTGAATTTAGTAAAATATATTTAAACAAACCATTGTTAGTATAGTTAAAGCTGAGTGTCAGAGGCTGAAGGATATCCGGAACTATGGTACATAAGTTCACAAAAGATCAAGCAAAGAACAATGAGAGTCGTAATGTGGAAAGCAGGCAGCATGCAATTCAAAAATGCCAAAGACTGGCCAGCCACAGCGTAGTGTGATGAAAACTGAAATAAGGAGACACTTTTTGAAAGGAAGAACAAATAACAGGCAAAGTTTTACCACACAGTGTGCCTCTCTCGATGATCTATGGTTAATATTGTAAGTATTATAAAGTGTAACTTTCTCATCTAATTAGCAAGCCCAATTGGACTCACCCATTCTGGTCAGATATTACTAAATGATCCTAATTCAATGCAGGTGAAAACCCAGTCATACAGAATACTAACAGCCAATTTCAAGTTTCACTGGCCTCTGAATCCCCCTGGAAACAAATCCATCACCACTGTCCACCTTTTCTACATGTTGTTTGAAACTTAGCTCCTCTATTACAAGCTGTAGGGTAAAGGTTGATCAGGTACTTCCACCCTCCCACCATTGATGATGGACACCTGAGGTGCTGCAAGCATTCCAGGGTGGGCATGCGCAAGTGGGCGCACCTGTGTTGGACACGGGCATAGATGGGCGGTGTCATGAGGACGCCAGAACTGTGAGGACCGGCCGAGAGAACCGACAGCAGCAGCAGCAGCAGCCAGCAGCAGAGAGAAGAAGCAGCCGAGAGGGTGAGATGCGCTGGGAGCTGGAAGGCTGGCAGGCCTGCCAGCCTCCCAGCCCCCCAGCACCCATGCCTGCCATGTACCTGGCCACCTCTACCAAATAAAGCATAAAAGCCACCGAGGGCTCCAAGAGACTCCTTCCCTGACCCATCTGCCCAGAACCATCCCGAACCTTGCTCCAGTGCTGCCACCTTCCTACCGCTACAATTGGTGTAGTCAGCAGGATGGTTTGATGCAGATGGGTGCAGAGCCCTAAGAAGACTGAGGAGGGACTGAGACGTGGCAGGCCACAAACATGTAACTTGGCAGAGCAATGGCAGCACAGGAGGTGGCTGAAGACCAGGACGCTGCAGGAAGATGCTGCAGGAGCGCAGGAGGTGGACCGGTCCAGGAGCTGCAGGACAAGACCTCAAGTGGAGGAGGAGATGCCCGTGAGGACCAGCCCAGAGCCATCCCGAACCTTGCTCCTGCGCCGCCACCTTCCTGCCGCTACACAAGCAAATAGAACAGGCACATGGGGTTAAAAGAATGGCAACATCCTTGAGCTTTCTCATTTTACCAAGTAGGAAAACCAACTAGATTTTGTTCTGAAGCAGTGTTTTTGCACATCTGAAAGAGAAAGTAAAAATGGAGCAGAAGGTGGTAGGGAGGGGTGTAAGGAAAATTCTGTTGTCTGGATTCCCCTCAAAATTCATAGATATGGAGGCTCAGAGAAAGGTCTCAGGATGGACCAGGTCATTGTAGCACATGCAGATGGTTGGAAGGCTGCAATGGAACCAGGGTCCCTACAGGCAGCTGAGGCTGTTCCACTCATGTAGCCCCTCCCCAAGCTCCAAGGAAACCCAGGACTTAATGCACTAGGAAATCAGAACTTTCTCTCTCTTCTTGCACTCTCACTTAGAGGGAGCATTGGCATCCTATAGGATGAGGCTGTCCTAGCATTTGTCATATTAACTGCCTAAAATGCTTACTGGGAGCAGCAGGCTTACCTCCTGAGAAGATTCTCAGCATCCCCTCATTTTCCTCAGAATCAGTGTTGGGATCCCAGTCATCTTTGCCATCCTGTCAACTTACTCAGGAACTTATTAGACTTCACCTCCTCCACTCATTCTCCACACTGTACACAACAGTTCTAAAAAGAACTACAATTCTGTTTCCTTGTTCCTCACAGGACAGTGCCTGGCAAGTAACATCCTTCACAACAACCTACTTTGCTCTTTCATAAGTCACTCTCCTCTTTTCAACCCATCCTATACTTAAGCCACATGGAAACCCAATACCCAGTAGCCTGTCACACCTCCTTGGTACCTTCCTACCTGCTTCCTCCTTGGATACCCCATGCTACAATCAACTTCTCCTTTTAAACGAGCCATTTCAAATACCATGTCCTGTGTGGAAAGGCCCTACTCCTGAGGCGGGGGTGTGCAGCCTTTATTTCAGTACAAGATTTGTTTCATGGCTCCCCACCCTTGTACTCATGCCAGGACAATGCCATGCCCAATTAGAGGTCAACTCAACAATTCTTGTGGAATGATCTAATTAATAAAATAATTCATGTGCAATAATAATTCATCTACAGCATCTCAAAAGCTTCCTTTCTTCATACCTTTAATATAGTTGGAATTCAAATAACAACTTGAATCCTTTCACACTCAAGTCAATGTTTTCCAGACTCAGTTTACAGGAATGACAGGGCTGTTGATTAAAAATACATATTCTTGGGTTCTACATCAAGCAAACCCCTGAGTTTGAGTCTATACAGGGGTTGGAAGCATTTGTAGCAACAATATAAGTAATTTTTTCACTAATTGGATGCAGAGGATATTTTGTCTCTACGATAAAGTATGTTCCTGTGAAAAGAGATCAAGAGAGTAAACTATTAATTCTGTATCTTAATGTAAATTAATCAGGACCTGTCTCTTGGTCACTATTTCCATAACACTTAGAATTGAACCCAGCATTTAAAAGTTGCTCAATATCTATTGCTGATAAATGAATGAGCTTCCATATACAAACTTGAAATTTCCTTAAATTCTTAGCAGTCTTCACTTTTTGCATGTTCCACTTTATAACCTGATCTTGACATCTTAGACAACCTTTGCTGCACCAAATTTGGACTTTCCCCACCAAGCAATATGCATCTCGACGCCCGGTGATGGTACGGCCACCTCTCTGGCTCCAAACCCACCTAGGTCTATATAAGATGACAGTTGGTGAAAGTTAGTTGCATTTTAACTTGCAGTTTAAAAAATTCAGTAGAAAGATGAAAGGCCACAGTATTGACATGAAAAAACAGATGCCATAAACCTAATTCAACAGTGACAAGATGAAAATCATAGTCAGCTGAAAGTAGGGGCTCTTTAGCCTGCAGCAAGGTACCCTTTTTTGAGGTAAACAGGTAGATTTACTATGAAGGAAATATAATAAGAGAGACTAAGGAAGAAGTGTTGAACCTACACTGAAAATTATGTCTAAGTAGGAATTTAGAAATGATACAAATTGTTTAACTGTTTGGGAAGAGAAGTGCTTATCACATATAATTCTATTTTTGGCTCTCAGGTCAGTCTGTGGGCCATCTATGGCACAGCTAAAAAGCAGTGTGACCAGGTCCTAAAACAGCAGTGTCATGTTATTTTATCATCCTCCTTATTCCTGGCAATTGTTAGTTTCTGAAGTAGAAAAACCTGTTTTAGTTTCAAAACTGATGAGCTGCTGGGAGAATGAAATGCTTACAGCGGTTGTCCAGACCCTTTTGTGTCATTTAGATAGACAATTTTAAGGCAGACCGGAAACCACAGGGTTCTGGGGACAAGGAAGTGCCAAACTCACAGAGTGGGGGGTAGCAGTCCAGCAAGAGGGAAGAAAAGAGACGAAACACACACGTTAAATAGGAGCAAATAGTTTCAGGAAGTCACACTAAATACTCCCTCCCCATTTTAGGTTCTAAACATTTACAGTCTGTTGAACCATTTTTACAGTGATAGTCTGTAAAATAAAACCGCAAGGAAACTCTAGAAATCATCAAGCTAAGTACTTATGTCAGGACCATTTAGGGTTCAGCACCACTCTTTCACAAAAACCTTCCTCTCATGAAAGTGTGTGGTGGAGGGTGGATGAGGAGCTGGACAGTGTCTGCCCTCAGGAGTTCAAGGACCAGTGGGAGAAAGACATGAATCAAGGCTGATGCTGAAGAGACCCAACAGGAGCCATACAGACACCTGTTCCACATGCTTTGGGCCACAGAGAAAAGCGGAAGATCCTGCATGTCAGGGGGGCTTCACATTTGATAAAACAAACACCTTAGTTGGAGATTAATGAGATCTCCCATATGACATTATTTTCAGTTTGCTTTTCTTACTGAAATGAAATGTCTACATGGTGCTCTGGAGAGGGATGGCAGTGATGGCTGCAGAGCAATGTGGAGGTCCTTCATGCCACCAGACACTTTAACATGGGTAAGATGGTAATTGTTTTGTACATTTTACCATAGCTTAATAAAATGAAAAAAAATTTATTATTCACTCCCCTCAAAAAAGGTCTCTACTAAGAAATGCACAGATGTTCATTTATTTTTTTAAATGCAGAGATTTTTTAAAAAGATTTATTTATTTATGCATACAAGCATTGAGGGGTGTGTCTGGGGCGGGAGGGTAAAAGGATTCTCAAAAAAAAAATTGGGGAGCAGAACAGGCAGATTGACTGAAATACACTGTTGAGGGGAGCAGTGGGTGAGGCAGGAGCGGTCTGCTGTACCATGTGTGTCCCTTCCCTGGCTGGGATTGAACTCGTGCTGCTGTGTAGCAGATGCTTCACAGTGCGGCGCTCAACCTGCTCTGCCACCAGGGAGGCCCAGAGATGCACAGATTTTTAAATGCTGTATTTGATCAGTGTTGATATAAAACTACACCCATATACCACCATCCAGAACAAGAGACAGCATTCCTGCAACTCTGATTCTTGCCTCCCTTTCCAAGTCATCCTGCCCTGTGATCACTATTGTTGAACTTCACACAAATGGAATGTGTTTTCTTCTGTCTTAATTTACTTACTATGATTTACTATGATTTTTTGAAATTCAGCCAGTTTTTGCATATATCAGTGCCCTTTTCTTGGTCTTAGCAGTGCCCCACTGTGTGACTGTATCATCACATGTTAGTCATGGTCATCTGAAACAAAACTCCCAAGAGTTTTGGTTTTTAAAATATATTATGAAGAAAATCACTATGATATCATTGTACACAGCTTTTTATGAACATATTACCATTTCTCTTGTATAACCAAGGAACTGCTTGGTTGTGAGGAGAGGTATATGGAACTTTATAAGAAACTGCCAAAGGGGGGCCCCCCTGGTGGCACAGTGGGTTAAGCGATACACTGTGAGGCAAGCCACAGCCACTGCAGCTCGAGTTAGATCCCTGCCGCCAGCCAGGGAGGGGACCCACATGGCGCAGCAGACCTCTCCTGCCTCACTCACTGCTCCCCTCAGCAGTGTGTTTCAGTCAGTCTGCCTGTTCTGTTCCCGGCTCTGTCTCAGGTGAATCCTCTCACCTCCCTGGACTCTAGCCTGTACCCCAGCTCTTGTATGCATAAATAAATAAATCTTAAAAAAAAAAAAGGAAAAAGAGAAAGAAACTGTCAAAGGGTTTCCTGCAGTGGATGAAGTATTTTAGACTTAGTCTCCCCACATCCTCACCGGCACTGAAATGATCTGTCTTTTAGTGGACAGTGCTGGCTCACTGGACCATCATGTGTGAAGCAGAAAGAGGAAAACGACTCTTTAACATTATTTGGGGGTGAGGTTGTGGTGCTGCTTCTCCCTTAGGCAGAAGGGCTGAACCCCTAGGTGAGCTGGAGTTTAAATGAGGGTCATTTAATTTATCTTCTTTTCTAAAAGCACGTTCACATATTCTTTTGGGTCACCTGCCAAGAGTTCTCAGGGCAGGTTTCACCACCCCACACCTCTGATTAAAAAGGTGCCCATTTCTGGGCATCTCAATTGACCTATTCTATGGAAAAAAACAAAACCAACAAAAAAAACCCCTACTGAACTATGTGGTATGATGGGATTGTGTTACTTTGTGCTTCCCACTACATACCATATTCTCATTCCTGAATGGCTTTGACAGAGTGTCCCTTTGCAGAAGTCAAAACAAAGGAAGAGCCCACTGCAAGGGCCTGTCCTGGGAAGAAAGGAGCTAGCCTCCATTGGAGAGAAGCTCTGTGTGCTCACACATGACTTAAGACACAGGCAAGATGATGCTGTTCTGATAGGCTGTCTGTGCCAGGTGCTGTGTCACTCCTCCAGATGCTTCTCTGGTATATGGGCCTAACTGGTGCCCAGCATGGTCACCTTACTTAAAGGGGAATCTCTAGGTGACCTTTCTAACTAAGTAGTCAGTCTGGGCACATCTCAGCACACCAAGACAGCTGACACTGGTGAGAATGTGTTAGACGTTGATAGGATCACCCTGATTAATTGACCTGCATGTATTCTTGTAAGGTCTCAAAGATTCCCACGATGACTGTATCTAATGAAACAGTTCTCAACCTTAACAATACACAAGCAGAATCTTGGAGAGAACATCAAAAAGTACTGATGTTTGGATACTCTATATCCCTATTTGATTGGTTGGACAGTTTAAATACTCTGCATTGATTTTAATGAAGAGGCAAGGTTGAGAACCGCTAGAAAAGTACTACACTACAATCTCACCTCTTTTTGAAAAAGAAATTCATAGTCCAGTAGTATTGGGAATCTTATTTAAAAACTGAACCTGTAGCAATGGAAATGTTACATACGGTTAACTTTAGGCACCCAGCTGGTTAACTGGGACAATAATTATCCCACAGGGCATAACAATTCCATGCCTTTACCCAAGAGGGATAGTGGAATTTATCCACAGCCAACCTACCCCCATACCTGAACTCAAAGCAGAGAAAAATGGCATGAAGGTAGGAAAAAGCTCCTATTAATAATTAAACCCCCAACTGCAAATGCATTTGTGTTCAGCAAAGTTAAATTTCTTATCATATGTTTGCTTCTGTGAAATCTACTTTTGTTCTATAAACTTGACAACCACAAATGGAAAACTATCTAGTCCTGACTTTGTATACATTATATAGCCATAAAGAAAATGGTAGTATTTACAAAGTATTAGCTTCTGGGTATATTGTATATAAACCATAATTTACTTATATCAGATCTATCTATTATAAAATTGTTGCTCTCATTTTCCTTTATTTCAGGAATAATGAGACTACCTCATTGTTCATAAACAACTCTCAGAGAACAGACATTTTTATAATTGGTGAAATATGCTAGTTCAAATTTCAAACTGGAAGATACAAATGAAGAATATAACATCTTAAATTGCACATAAAGAAATCAGAGTCAGGATAATGATAAATCAATGTCAGATGGGAGGGTTGCAATAAAATCCAGTGTGTTTAGATTAGACTTTCAATCTAAATAAAGCAAATTTACAGTAAAATAAAGCTTCCCAGGAAATAATTAATCTCTTATCTTAAAGGTAAAACTTAAAGAAGCAGAAAATTCCCAAACTGTTCATTTCTAAGCACTGACAGTCAAAAATTAAAAATAATTTAGCTCTTTAGTCTTCTTTTGTAGAGGACTATTTCTTTTCTTTCAACTCTACACCTTAGGTCTTGTATACACACACATCTTAATTTCCCTTGTTCCTCCACACCAGAATCGAAATCGTAGCAATGGAAATGTTATGTATGGTTGACTTCAGGCACTGTTCATTTGAAAACTTTAAAAAAAAGTTCAAAGAATAGCTCAACTTCTCTATTTGCTCTAGTATGAAGACATCTCCACCCTACATTCTCAGAACTACAATCAGATATTTTTTAAAATGATGACACATCACCACTGACTCTTGGTTTTTCTATCCCCAGATTTTTTTCCTGTATGTATCCATCAATGGATCCACTACCACCTTAAGGCTGTGTATGTTAACACAAACCACAGTCCTAATGCCCATTTAGCTTAGGTTCTTTTTATTTTTAGATGAGCCAGGAAAGCAAATAGATAATTACTCAGCATAAATTGTTCAGCCAGGAACCTCCTTGCTCTAGCCTCAGAAAGATCTAAAGTGTTGGGTCTAGGATGGATCAATGGTCCCATGGCTCAAAGGTTCTTAGAGACAGCAACCAGTCCAAACTGTCAGTCAACAGAGTTTATACAAGTATATTCCCCACATTGCTTTTGAACCGCCAAGAAAAATATTGATACAAGACTCCCCCAGCTCCACTGCATCCCCAAAGAAAAAGAAGTGATGAACCACCTCTCTCACAAGTATCAGGTTTTAAGCTACCATATTTGGGGGTTAAATATAAGTGGTTCTAGTTAAGCCACAAGAGATACCCAAAAAGGATCATGTATCAACCCAAGAATGAGCACAAAGACTGATACTGAGACTGAAAAGTTGTATGTTAATGTCAGTGTTGAGACACTTATACTGACCCTCAAGGCAGAAAAAAACTAGGGTTTTACTTAAATAGTCATCTGACAGCCCAGTAATGAAATGAAGTGGGAGAATCTTAGTAGATTTTTCCTTTTAAAGGGAAAGCTGAAGTCTATTAATATCTTTTCAGAGTCATTCAGCCTTGGAGTGCTCAAGAGCTAAGCAAAAGCTCTGGAGCCACATATAGTTTACCAAGTTTTCCAGGGAATGAACAGGTTTAGCTCTGGTATCATAAACACATTGCTGCAGATTCCACTAAGAAAAACGAAGGGAGAGAACTGAGGATGGCAATGTGACTCACCTGATCCATATATTCCCTGCTTACTATCCTTCCCCTTTGCCGCTAGTAACCTATTAACTAAAACCATGATGACTTTTCAAAGTCCAAGGTTATATAGAAATATTTTAATATAAAGGTATTACTAAAAAATAGGAAGAAAAACATAAACTGGGTAAGTATATAGCGAAAGAAAAATGTGAGATACATACTGAAGGAAAGGCTTAAGCCAGTCATAATTCAGTCTTAGTTTTTAAACAAAGTATTTCTTTCGCTTGGTTTTACCAGGAGAGAAAAATAATTTTTCCCTAATACAGAGTGGCAACTATAGTAGGTTTAAACTGAGTTTCCAGCTGACATCAGTACAGATAAATTCAACTGGCTTAATTCTGGCTGATTTTTAAACTCTTGCTTTAATGTTTAAATTCTCAGTAATTTCAATACTTTTTTCTCTATCTCTTCAAGCTGTGATCATAGTAAAAATGACATCAAATTGGCAGAATCAAGGGTTTTCTCCTGTTTTGACCACACTGACTTGTTTTTAGAGTCTGGGCTCTTATCTTTCCCAAGTCAGAAAGGACACATTAGACCCATGTGTAGCACTGGGCTTGAGAGTTAGACTGCCCGGGTTCAAGATCCAGCTTCACCTCCAAGTGACATAAGTTAAACTTCATTTATCTGCAAACAGGGGATGGTAACTGCATTAATTTCATAAGACTGTAAAGAATTAATCTGAGAATTAAGTGAACAAAATCATAACAAGTATTTAGAATAATGCTGTACTAGCATGCTGTACAATAAATAACTTTGTATTTGTTATTAGACTCTCAGGAGTCTCCTGTGCTTACATTTAAGTTGACGTATAAAGTCAACTTGATAAACTAAAGTCAAGGATTTTCCTTCTACACATTATAATCATGATTTTTTAAAAAAAAAAACACAAATTTTCAAAGTCATCTGGGAAATCAGGTTGTCTCAGGTTCCATGTAATTAGCAACTAAAGGAGCAAATTATTATCTATGAGTCTTGGTTTCTTTATCAATAATTAGAATATAATAACACACAAAACAAAGAATTCATCACCTGAGGACACAACATTCAATAAATGATTGCTATTTATATTTTATTTTGCAAAAGGTAATGGTTGCCAGACACAAAAGTAAAACAAATAACAACTTAATAACTGTGCTGGCCTCATTAGAAAATGCTTCTAAATAAAAAGAAAGAGTGAAAGAGAAGGAAGAGAGAGAGAGACTCTTCCAAATAAGAAGAAAACCTGATGTCCCACACATGCCAACTACTCATCCCCAACTTCTTTTTCTCCTTGGACCGCACATATCATCTAAAGGGAACAACTTTAGATGGGATCCTGTGGCTCGCCAATAACTGATGTTCAGTAAATAAGACTGTCTACAAGTCAGCAATTTCCTCCAGCTCCCCAAGCAATGCATGGAAAACTTAGTCATCCTGGGCTAGTTTTCTCCTCTGTCCATCTTTGTTCAGTCAAACAGTCCTTCCCTTTTAGCAACAAAATGTGCTTCTAAGATTTAAGAAACACTTCCAAACATAGTGCTGGCTCACTCCAAGTGAGCATCTACCACTGTTCCCCACTCTGTCTCTGGTAAGTCCTCTCACCCCCCCTGCACCTCTGGCCTATACCCCAGTTCATTGTATGCATAAATAAATAAATCTTAAAAAAAAAAAAGAAAACTTGGCTTTCTAGGATTTCCTCCCAAATAACTTTCATTCCAGTGTGAATATCACTACCCTTTTGACATCTTGGAGAATTCTAATGGAGGGGGCTTTTTTTAAAAAGTAGATTTAAAACAGAAAGATTACTTCGAGTATATTTACTGATAAAAGACACAATGAACTTTTTCCTCTCTGATATTAAACTACACAGAAATTGCCTTATAAATTATACCTCTCAACTCTGCAAAGTTAATCAAAGTGGAAACAGTTTATTATTGTAAGTATCAAAAGACATGCATAAATATTAAAGACAGTTATCTGGAACCTATGGACAGAACATAGATTAGTGACCATCTTGGGCAAGGGGGAAAAGGATCTGGCAAATGGGGAGTGACTGTCAATGTGGATGGGATTTTTTTGTTGGGGTTACAATGTTCTCAAATTGTTTGTGCACTCTGTGGACATACTGAAAACCATAGGCCTGTGTACGTTAAATGGGTAAATTATATGGTCGGTGAATTATATCTCAATAAAGCCACTGTTGTTTGAAAAAAAAAAAAAAAAGCTCCCATAGTAGATTCTGGAAAGATAAACCTATATTGACAAGGAAGAGGTCAGCAGTTGTCAGGAGTTAGGCATGGGAGTAGCACAAGGGAGGGGTTTTTTGGAGGGGAGGTGGACAGATTTGTTCTGCATCCCTATTATGAAGGAAGTTAAGTGAATCTATTCATGTAATAAATAAACATCACAGAATTGTATAGCAAAATTTTAAAAGTCAGTAAAAGACAAAACAAACTCAGCTGCTTCTTTAAATCTGGTCTACTTTCATTTTAATTTTTTTTGCGTTTTTCAAAATTAAAAAATGGTCACTAATCTTAAATGTTGTTCTGATGGTTTACATTACTATTATCACATTACTAAAGGCATCTTGAGATATTTCAGAGTATATTGTAAGTATTAGGTTTTCTATTAAACTAGGGGAGAAACCAAAATCAAAAAGTAAATGAATGAGTCAGTATCCTGTGCAGTCCAGTCCCTTGTCACCACAGGTGAAGTCAAAAGTCTGCTCAGCATCTGGGAAACCAGTTCCTGATCTCAAGGTGTGTTAAGGCAGTGAGACTTTGGGATGTATGTTGTTGTCACAAATAGAAGTTGCCCTGTAAGAACCACTGAGAAAACCTCATATAATCTAAAACCTGAATCTTCATTTACAACCCATGATAAGAGTCACATAAATCAAAACTCCAGTGCACCAATGTTTGCTCCTTGCTGGGAGAAAACAGGTCACGCTCACCCTGTTACTCAGGTTTTCAGAGGTCACGCTTTTTGGAGAGGCTGTTTGGTAGATGCAGAAGTTCTCCCTCCAGCACTCTGGAGGCAGCTCTTTCATCACAAGTGGGGGCCACTCAAATGGAGGTGAGGAGCCTGGCTACGTACCTCTACCAAATTAAGCAACTTTTAGTCCCTGTTTCTTCATCTAAAAACTAGTTTTCTTTTGTCTTTTTTGAAACTGTTTTATTTCTCATGCTTACTCCAGCCTACTAATAAAAGAACATGTTTTCCCTGTTCCTGAACATTTTAGGAAGAGTGAATTTGCATCTAGTTGTGTATACCAAACCTCAGTTTCACCCAGGACTGGTGGGAAGTTATGAGTGAAGCCAGTCAATACAGGCTAGGGGCCCCTAAATAGCCAGCAAGACTCCAAAATCAAGAAAAGGCTAAAGGTTGTGTAGTTTAGGTTAAAACAAAAGTCCAAAGTGTAGAGTTAGATTTCCCCAGAAACCATATCACCTCGCTTACTCTTTGAAACAAGTGGGTAAGATAGGAGATAAGAAGCCATTACCGTCTAGTAGTCTGTGAAAGTGCTAATTGAATAGACTCTGGAACTTCATCTACAGACTGGAGGTGGAGTAGAAAACAATTCCTGAATTTTGGGCTTATAACTATGACATTACGGGGCTCCTCAGACACCCAACGTTCACTTTGTAACCACACTTTTCTCACAAGCTATTTAACTATCGTTATAGATGTAGGCCCTATATTCTTCAGCAGGATTAGTAAGGAATCCAGCTCGGTCATTTCCCCATCTTTTCTTTTTTTGCCTTCATCTTTGGAATGTACCTCACTTAAAACCTATTCCCATCAACCTCTGTGATTTAATACTCCACTCTCATTCCCAGGGTTCACTCCTTGTCTAAATTTTCTGGAGCAATCAATCCCTTCCAAGAGAGGGTAAAAATACAAAGTTGCCAAGTTTGTCTGGCATGGGAATAAAACTGGGGGTGGGGGCTGCATGCAGTCAAACCACAGGCTTAGCATATCCTATTGGGGCGTGGGGTAGTCCCAAGATGACAGAGACCATAGCTCTGACTTTTCAGGCACCTCAGTACTCCTTTGTATGTGTGCGGTATTCACATTTCATAGGAAACAGAAACTCATACTTCTCATCCACTTTTTAAAGTAATTTAACTTTGGTATATAAGGAACAACTCTGCTATTTAGAGCCAATGTCTCTAATCATAATCCTGCATATCAGTGGTGAGTTTCCAAGAAATATTTTTCTGACTGATGAATAAGTAAAAAATTACTTACAGGATTAATACATTTCACAAGTCAACTCAAGGCTCTCTTGCTCACCCCCAACAAAAATAAATGTCAAAACGACATGAAACAAAACAAACAGTCAATAATAAGGGTACTCTGTTCCTTCACGTTAGGAGTCCTCCTATTTTCCAGAAGAATATCGTAATTGAATTCAGAAACCAGTAAGTGTTTTCGAATGCACAGACTGGGTCAGTGTCACATAGCAGGATGTTTGATTAGATGTGAGGGACTGGAAACTACCCTATCACACCCACACATTTGCATTTATAAATTTACTTAGCTATGCAGCAATGGATCAAAAAACAAGCTATATATGGCCAGTGCCAACTAATTTTACTAAACACTGAATTAAAAGACATTTAAATAAGGTACTGATCAAACTCACATGTGAGAAGTTTAGCAAACGAATAGCCAAGGTATATATAAAACAGGACAAGAACTTAAACTGCAATAATTCAACACACGGAGATGACAGTAGCAAAGATGAGGTTTGGAAATCTGTTTACCCGCAAATCGAATGATTTTGTTACTCCTTGTCAATGTCTTATACTCTATTGTTAAAAAAATAAATAAAAACTAAGCTAAAAAAGGAGAAGCAGTGTGTTAGATTCCTTTGAGGAGGGAAGATTGTCCGGGGCTGAACAGGGATATGTGGGTGTGAGGCTGGTTCTGGTTTTGATCTGGGAAGATACATGAGTGTTTGTTTTTGAGCACGATTCCATTTTTTGTAAGAGGTCCTGTAAGAGTTGCTTAACCAGTGCTTACAAACCATCTAATGATGCACTTTACACCGAAGGCACCACTGATTGTTAGAAAGCTCATTCTCTCACATTCAACAGTCATTTCAATATTTTGTCAGTCACCAGCCCACAAGGCCTGATATTAAATGATACAGAGTTCAAGACCCTGCACCCTCCCTCTTGAAAAATTGAACTTCAGTCAGTTTGGTAAACAAATTCCAAGAGAGAATAAGGACCATTTATCAAAATTAAGGAAACATCTTCAAGAACACCCTCATCTATTTGTGCACATTTCTGATTATTCAAGTAACTTTTAAAAAATCATTCTCCCACAGTTCCCACCAGTTCCACAATGCCTTAAAATTGTAATAAAGCACATGTAACAAAAATTACAACTTAACCAATTTTAAGTGTACATTTCAGTGGCTTTAAGAACATTTCTATTCTTATGCAACCACGACCACCATTCAGCCCAGAAATATTTTCATCTTTCAAAACTGAAACTCTAGTCCCATTAAATTCTCTACTCCATTGCCCCTCCCACCCAGCCCCTGACAAGCACCATTCTACTACTTCCTGTCTCTATGAATCTAACATCTATAAGTACATCATATAAGTGGAATTAGATAGTGTCTCTCATTTTGTGGCAGGTTTATTTGTTAATATAGTGTCCTCAAGTTCCATCCATGTTTTACTATGCATCCATATTTCCTTCTTTTAAAAATAATTTACTTTGTGAGTACATGCACCATTTTGTTTATCCATTCATCCACTGGTGACATTTGAGTTGTTCTACCCCTTGGCTATAGTGAATAAGGCTGCTATAACCACAGATGCTCAGATATCTCTTCAAAATCCTGATTTCAGTTCTCATGGGTGTGCACCTAGAGAGGGAACGGCCACATCACATGGTAATCTTTTAATTTTTTGAAGGAAACGCCATCCGATTTTCCATAACTGTGCCATTTGACATTCCCACCAGCAGTGCACAAGAGCTCCAATTTATCCACATTCTTGCTGACACTTGTTTTTTATTTTTTTGTTTTTGTTTTCTTATAGTAGCCACTCTAAGCCACTTTCTTTAATAATAATAGCAACTACAATTTGCTGTGCACCTCACCTGTGCCTTGTTCTGAATCTATCACATGTTGAAATCCTCACAACAAACCTGAGATTTAAATGAGGATGCTGAGGCCACCAAGGACAGCCTGCCAGAAGTCTCACAGTTAAAAAGGGACAGACGTGAAATTTGAAGCCAAACATGATGAATTCTGCATACTGTACTCTAACCCATCCTTTTCGTAGGAAGGGAGTCAGAGGCCCTGAGAGTTATTGTCCTACCCCAGTCATAGCAAGTTAGTCAGACTTCTGGTCTGACTAGAGAGAACAGAGCACTCACTAAAATACCTAATGGTGAGTATTCAATAAATATACATTTTTAAAATAAATTGTGCTTATAGGTTCCCAACTGTAACAGGGTAATCCCCAGGGAAAAAGGACGTTCCAGTTCCCTGCCACACCCAAGGAAGGGTGGACCTAGCAGAGAGGAGAAGTGAGAGAAGACAGG
Organism: Galemys pyrenaicus; assembly: GCA_019455555.1. Lineage (NCBI taxonomy): Eukaryota > Metazoa > Chordata > Mammalia > Eulipotyphla > Talpidae > Galemys > Galemys pyrenaicus. The sequence continues at coordinate 674,437 of JAGFMF010011524.1, forward strand.
AGAAAGGAAGAGGATCAAGAAAAAGGACCTAGAGGAGGCACAGAGAACAGAAAGACATGTGAAGAAGCTGCCCTTGCTTCTCAGCCTTGGACTTGTATGAGGGACTTGGGGGAAGTGGAGAAACTTGAAACAGATGTAGGTGAGACACCCTTGGGGAAGTTGACAATGACAGCCTTTATCTTGATATGTATTTTGATTTTGCTCCTGACAAGCCAGACTCCTGGCCCCTTCTGCCCTTCTCCCACAGTTCCCACCAGTTCCACAATGCCTTAGAATTGTGGAAAGCTTTTGAGCATCAGTGGTCCTGCTTTGGGCCAACCTTGTTTGGCTGCACATTTAACCCTGAAAGGATGGGTCATTTGGGGTGCTTGATTTGGAAACTATATTTTCTCTTTTTCTTAAGGTCTTATGCACTAGGTTATGTTTTGTCTTGGCAGATGGCAGAACCCATTTAGAGTTGGCAGATTTGGGGATCCTGGGGTACCCTGCCCCCTGCCTTATACAAAATCATCAGCATTAATCCCACACCAGTCTGTTTGAGTGGAAGAAAGCAGAGTGGATAACCATACACTGGTAATTACAAATTAGAAACAAAGATAACCTACAGTATTTTCCCTTCAATATCTTGACTCTTATATAAAGATATTTATTTATCCTTCATCTACCTCTCACTTTTCTTCTTGCCTCCTTCCCAACTCCTTTTTTGGTTTATATTTTCATGCCATCGATAGAACATAACTTTGCTTTGCTGACTACTGTTCAATCTAATGTATCCCCATTCGTGAACCAACCAAGTACTAGAAGTCTCTGATTAATCAGGACCATCCTGTAGAGGTTGGTCTTACGGGGGAAACTTATGATGAAACTTAATGGAGAAGATGGATCCTGAAGTACTCTGAGATCAAGAGAGGTGGAGTGACAGTGCTGCGTGGGCAGGCACTCAGTGGTATCCCTGAAGTCCTAGACACAGCCACAGTGAATGATTATTCAACCTGGCCAACACTGACCACTTCAAATGTGTGAAAACAGTGCCAGAGGCCAGCGCTAGACCCAAGAGGCAGGAGCTATGGAAATGGAAAATTACGGTGTCTTTTATAGAGAAGAGGTTTTCTAAAAGCCACAGCTGCCTAAAATTAAATAGGCCATTTTGGACCTCCGTTACTTGTATCAAAATCACTGATGCAGACACTGATATTTGAGATCCAGTAGTCAAAGGGACATAACTATACACTAATGCCTACACAAAAGACCCACTAAAATTTCTTCCTCCTATTAGATTCTATGATTCTGATGTTGTATATCAAAGTTGAGGGGTGATATCAAGCAGCTGACATGAAACCAAAGGAGGTGAGTCATTTGTTAAGTTGGACTTACAGTGAAGCGGGAACCTGCCAAGTTTGCTGCTAGAGAAACTGCTGTTTAGACTCTGCAGCTTGCTGGAGCAGAGAGGTTGCTGTGTGAACTGTGTGCTCATAGTAGGAAGCTGAGAAAGGGCTACCTTGACCCTGTCTCAACACAATAAACAATGCTTATGTTGTGATTAATATACCTATGCTATGATAGATGAAGTAAGAAGCCTTTTCATTTAACCTGTATAAAAACCCTGCCATTTCTGCTGTTCAGGGCTCAGGTTTTTGGGAGTGATCCCCCTGGGCCCGCCGGTGTGACAAGTAAATCTCTCTCTCTCCACCTCTCTGAGTGCCATCTGATTTCTCTGGGAAACTTCCGTAACATTTATATTGCCTTAGCTGAAGATTCACAATTATAGCAAATATAACATTTGAGAGTTGTTCACCAAAGTGAAAGCACACTTAAGTTCCCATGTTCCGAGCCTCCCTGGTGGCACAGTGGGAGCAAACTGCAGCCACTACAGCACGAGTTTGATCCCTGCTGCCGGCCAGGGAGGGGGCCCACATGGTGTGGCAGACCTCTCCTGCTGTGCCCACTGCTCCCCTCAGCAGTGTACTTCTGTTGATCTGCCTGTTCTGCTCCCTGCTCTCTGTGGTGAATCCTCTCACCCCACCCCCCACACCTCTGGCCTGTACCCCAGTGCTTGTATGCATAAATAAATAAATCTTTAAAAAAAAAATGTTCCCATGTTCCCATGTTCCCATGACTTAAGCTTCTTCAAGTTCAGAGATCATCCTGCTTACTCCTGCAGTCTCTGGGCTATGGTGTTTTATAGGCAGGTCAGAAGCTCAAGTCACCAAATACCTGAGCTTCCGGGACCTGAGGAACACAGTGCCAGCTAAGATGGTTTATGAGTTACTCTCCCACCAGCCCCAAAACTTTCCTTGGGCTGCTATGCAGGTTATTGGTTTTTTTACTCAACACATTCTTGCTAATTGAAGAAATGAATGGGGTTGTCCCCTTTAAAAGGAGCATTCCCCATTCATTATGAGTTGAATATTAGGCAATTACAAACTAGTTCTGTTAGTCACCACCACAAACCTGAGAAGCGGACATTAACTCTCATCATTATATATATATTACATATATATAATGGATTAACTTGCCTAAGGTCACAAGCATTGGAATCTAGATAGAATTTAGACCTAACTAACTTAGAAACTTATTTTTTCTACCATGTTATCCTATCTCCTCTCAAATAATAATACTTATAGTATAGGTTCAATAGAGTAGATATAAAAAATGCTCTAGCTGATTAAACAAGGTAGTTACTTGCATAATTGCCAAATTATGCCCTTTTGGCCAAATGTTGCCATTCCAATTATGATAATGTTTTAATAAACTAACATATATCATAAGAACAATCCAACATCAAAATACTACTTTACAACATAGTCTCCTCTGTTAAATCAAATGGACAATATGATAATCCCACAGAAATTTATCTAACACCTTCAAATTGCTTATTTCTTCAATAACTTTGCCATCATCAAGATGATTTAGATAAATGTTTAGACCAGAGCATCACCATTTGGGGCCATTACCAAGTACTTAGGAGCTAGTGACTACAAGGTTGAGCCTTCTGACGTCATGTAAAACAGCAATAAATGTCATTTTCTAGCCCTAAATCAATTACTATGGAAGTTCCTATTAACCACCCATCTAGTCAAAGCAGTAAATGAGTGCTCACTTGGCAACATTATGACTAACTTATGTGTCGGGGGCCATGCTACTCATGCTGAGTGACAAAAGTCCGGCATGAGGGACACCCCTGAAAAATCAGGAGCTCCAAAGCTGGCCCCTGCCCAATCACCTCTGTTTTGGCTGATATTACTGTCACCATCTTGTAAAGGCATATTAAGTGCTAATTGGAAATTTCCCATGGGGGGGTGGGCAGTTGTAAGATTGGCTGTTTTATTTAACAAACAAAATAACTGGTTGCTGAGCAATTTTGATGATGAACTATTGGGTTCAGGACAGGTTGGGGTTAGTGGCTCCTTTTGGGGAAGGAATGCTAAGGAATAAATATAGTTCCGGGTTTAATTTTACCATTTCCTTTTTGCTTGGGGCTTGTGGTGGAAAGGGCTAGTTGATTGTGATGGAGCTGGGTTATTACATCTGCCTCAATGTTTAGTATCTGGATAGATACATGTTGTTGTGCACCTAGTTGGCATAAACATGTTGTTTTGCACCAGGCCTAAGAAAATGTAAGGGAAGTTGTTCTGTTGTTCTCAAAAACATGTTTTTTCACAGGGCTGGGATCTGAAGTTCCCCTGTTTTTCCTAAGAAAGTGTTGCAAATGCTGTTTCCCTGCTTTCCTGCTTCTTGTGTGTAAAGTATAAATAAAGAACTGCTGAGACTCTCAGTGTAAGATGTTGGCACCTTAGAAGAGTGTCTGTTTTCTAGTCCCCTCTCCCCTTTCCCTATATATTCATTGCTGATGCTGTCTCATCCTATGGGGACCCTGGTTTGTTGCCGGAGCTGGGCTGTGGCACTTATGAAAATCCAGAAGTTGGTTGTAGGGGAAAACCTTCCCACTAAAATGTTCCCGTGATTCTCTTTTGTTTACACAGTGAAATTCAACCTTCGGGGTTCTAGACAAGGCTCTCCTCGAGTGCCTTGGCACCGCATCCCAGTTCCTGGTGCAGGTTCTTAGACAGTGGAGTGATCCATCCCTCCCCAACCTGATCTGTCCCTTCTTGATGGCTTCTTATTCTGTCCCCAAGGCCACCCCTTTTCAGGACTGTCAGTATATTTGTGCCCCAACTCCTGATACTGCCACCGATTTGCAATAGGTGTAACAGGGTCATTCCAAAAAAAAAAAGAAAGTTCCAAAATCCTGGTTCCACCCTAAGTGAGTGGAGATAAAAAAAAAAAAAAGAAAACAAAATTCTACAAAAAAAAAAAGAAAGAAACAAGGAAAGCAGAATAAAAAGCAGCAAAAAGACCTGGAGGAGGCATGTAAAGCAAAGCCACATGTAAAAAAAACTGTGCTTACTTTTTAGTCTTAAACTAATTAAAACAAATATAAATAAAAAACCCGTAAAAAAGTTCACAGTAACAGTTTTCATCTTAATTTTAATTTTGCTCTTTTCCTCCCAAATTTATCTAACTCTTTCTAACCCTTTTGTATAAGTCTCTACTAAAAAGTCCTTTAAACATGTAGCAGGCTTTTAAGCCTTGCTTTGGGCCAATCCTATTTAGCTAAATTTTTACCCTCAAAAAAATAAGTAACTTTAAATACTTAACTTAATCACTATATTCTTTGTCCTTTCTATATTATACCCTAATTATATTAAAGTTCCTTTCCATTAAAAGCCTTATATGTTGTCTTAATGCAACAAATAGCAAAACCCATTCAGAGCGGGCAAGCTTAAAAATTCTAAAGTGCTCCTCTCCTAAAGTACTCCTCTCCCTACCCTATAACATAGGTACTCAAGAAAGATATACTAAACTCAACACTAACATAAGAAATGGATGCTTCTTCGAGAAATTGCTGTCTCTGTAACAGTCCTAGCTCATCAGTTCCCCCGGGGACAGGTCTGCTTATATGTTCACAGAACCATCATAATGGCCACTTCTGCCCCAGAGTTTTCTGATTGCTTCTACTTTCCTTCTACAGCCATTCTGATTTCATTTCATTGCTCATTATAATACAGCTTTAAAATCATATAAATATTCCTTAAAAAATGTATAATAGAAAAAATCAGCATTCACCCATCATCCAAAAATAATCACTATTAAAACCATAGTATTCAATTTTTTTTACATATATAGCTTACAAATTAAGTGTCCCAGACAGAAAAACTATTTCAGAAATAGTATCATATCTTTTTTACTGGTTTATGTTCCAGATTTTTAAAAATAGCTTTCATATTAGCAAATGCTATTTAATATCATTTTAAAAGAGATCTACATGCCACTGCATTAGGTGGACATATCTTCTCTCTTTGTTTAGTGAACTTCCATACTGAACAGTAGCTTATGTAAATTGCTGACCCTTGAATTCTGCTGGATCTTGCCACGCTGGTCTCAAAAGGTCTGATCTTAGTCACATTCCCCTAACAAGTGTGGAGGGACTTTGACCAAAATAAATCTTTTTTAAAACTTTGAAATATATACTGATAGCTATGTATTCAGATACAAGATAAAATGTACTTCTTGACATGGGTTGTTAACAAACTTTAAAAGTCACAACTCTATGCCAAGAATTTAACAAAAGGCTATACATAGCTTATGTACTTTAAAAAAATAACAACAAACTATTAGCTGGGATTAAGAAATTATTATATTGCCTAAACACTAAAAGATGTCAAGCATCTACTTAGAATTTCATAATGGTTTTTATGATAGCAAATTTCAAACTGTACATATTTCTATTACTGAAATAATCAAGTATGGGCTTCTCCAGAGGAGGTTCTACACAGATGACTAGACTTAATCTTTTTCTTTCTTCCTATCTCACCCCACCCACCTCCAAGAGTCAACTGAAAATGAAGGGAGCAGAGGTTGCAGAAAGAACCCTAAGGCAAAAAAGCAGCCTTGGGTGGTAAAGAAGGTGGGGTTGTAAGCAAATGACAGGGCCTGGGGCCTTCTAAGCAGGAGGAAGTATCACTTCCTCGCAAACCTCCTCCCTCAGGCCTCTCACTGCAGTTCTGCTCTGTCTCCGTGACACAGCTTCCCAGTGGAAAGCAGAAGTGGTCTTCCCTTTCCAGAAGGTCTCTCTGAGACAAGCTTCTCCGTTCCCCACACCCTCATTAGGGTTAACATTTACAGAAGAAGTGAAGCCAACCAGAAGGCCCAAATACCAGGACAACACTATAGTAGGTGGACACAGAATGGGTCCCCATCCATCTCTCCAGTCTCACTGTGCACTGTCACCAATGCCTAACATTATCTCAGAGAGTGACCAGAGCTCCCTGCCAACCTGTCCCTGTAGCAACAGAGAGAGGAAGGAGACCTGGAGAAGAATGCTGACTTCAAGCTTCCAATCAGCCTGGTCTGAGGTTAATAAAGAGTAGTGAGAGTGATGTTAAATGCTGACAGAGCCATCTCTGTGCAGGCAGGCCCAGCAAAATATGATTTTGTCTGAAATGCAAACTGTAAAAAGGAAATTCAACAGAGTAGGAGATCCTCTTAAATATACAAATGAGGCTTCTTGTCACTATCCTGTTACTCAACTAAAGCAGAGCTGAGTCCATTAAGAAATATCCACTCTAATAGATTCCAGAAATTCATTCCTGTTCATGTAATGTTATGGGGCATTATTTACATATTTTAGCATAATGAGACTAATAAATACGCTCTTCCCATACACAGTGATTCTTTTTATTAACTCATTGTTAGAAAATTTTGTAAGATGGTGCAGAAACTGTTGAAGACAGGAGCTAGAGAAGGGAGACTGGAAATACCTTGAGGGTTAAACAACACTTGGAATAGTTCTGTACAAATGAAACTGTACCTTGATTGTGTATATAACTTTTAAAAAATAGCTTAGTGGCAAACAAAGAATGTTGACAGCTTATTTAGGACTAAGGAAAAGTGAAGTATAGAATAAGATTTGAAAAAAGTTCAAGAATGAATAACAAGGGCTAGATGCCCCTGCAACATGTTAGATAAGACTTTTAAACACAGCATCCCAAGTAATTATTCCTACTTGCTATTCTAAATTACAAGAGACTCTTCTAGCAAATCGAAGCCTAGGATATCTAGAAGAAGCTCCACTTATCTAAATTGGTCTATTTCAAAAATTCTAATTCCTCAATTGGCAGATTTCCCTTTTATCGTTCACACTTGGACTTCTCCCTTAAATGGGAACTTACTCAAAATAAATTTTAAAAATGATAAAGCGAACTCAATGTTTCACAATTTAAGTATCAGGAAACTAGGCAGCTGTAAGAAATCTTTCAGTATTTCTGACAAAAAAAAAAAACACACTTCCTCTTCCTTGTCCTTTTTACCAATCTTAAAGGACGGGAAACAACATACATCTACTGTAGAAGTATGGGCTTAGCAGAGTGCTCTGCTCATAGCAATTGCTCAGGAAGTGAGGTGCATGTTTTAATGTGCATCTTATAGGCCTTGTGTCCTCACTCTTTATTTTCATCTCGAACAACGTTCTATGTGGTTCTAACAACCACAAGAAATGGGTGGGAAGACACTTTTTGCAGAGGTTAAGGGGATCCAATCGCAAAGTATTATTTGGCACTTCTGTATTAACCAATAAACACCTGATAACCCCAAAGACTCACTGGGGTAACTCTGACACTTGCCAAGATAGGTGCCATCTCAGTAGCTTTCAGAGCTCCCTTTTCCCAAGCAAGAAGCAGCACTGAACCACATAGACACTCATCTTCCCAACACAACTTATGCTCCCCTCTTGGTGGTGCATTTATTCATTTAGGCGACTACCAACTGGTAGGGGAATACTGCCTTGTGATAGTCTTCCAGAAGTGTTCAATAAAAGATAAATTAATTTCTTCAGTTAAAGTAACTGGCTACCTTCTACAGTTCCAAAGACAGAAAAATGGGAAAATCTCTAAGGTTGGAGCCATAAAACATACCTACCCTGTTCAACAGTGGCACTTAATCAGGACTACGCTACCAAATCTCTACACATCTCCCTGCCCAGCCCAAGAGGCCATGAAAGCTTAAAGGAAATCAGAGTTCAGAGGGTCATTGCCAGAGAGAGAAAGCACAAGGGAAGGTGTGAGGCTGAATATATTATCAATGTGTCAATGGTCAATTTTTCCCTCTATTGAGTGTGGTGACCTGTGAATGCTAATAATGCCCATGCTTGAGGACAAGGAAGTCACTGAGCTAACAGTATAAGCTGTAACAATCTTTCAGGTTGTGGACGTGTATACTTTGTATTCTTATTTATACAGATTTTAGTTAGTATTAATTTCTTCATAGGTACTATGGTTCAATTTTGTTAAATTACAACTCCATATACTCATTAAAACCAAGTTGAATCTCAGCTATTTCAGTTATTTTTGGAAGCAAATATAAAAGAACGAAAAGGCTTTGAAAGTTATTAATTCACAAAACTGCAAGACTGTTCCTCTACTAGAAGAATGGCAATGAAGAGGGGATATTACAAATTCTCCACATATCTTTGCAATACCAATAATTCCAAGATAAATTGGGTTTTTTCATTTGGCAAACTACTTTTACAATCTCCACTTACACTTCCAAGCAAGCCTGTTCTCTCCCAGTGATACAGCAGAGTAAGTAGAGGGAGGTGGGGATTCCCAGGTGGAAACTAGTGCCCAGAGAACCCAACAGTCCAAGTTCCTCAAGTCCCCACTTTAGAAATCAGAAGAGAAAAAGTCAGTGTGCTTTAAATTCCTTAGAGACCAGCCTTGTGTCTTCATGCCCCTGTCTCCTGGGCCTCACACTGGACCAAGATCAGAGCATATTTTCATTCCTTCTCCCAAGTCATCTTGACTATGTGACAGGCAACAAAGTTAGTGTTTTAGACAAGATAAATCTGTTTCATGAGGTTTTTGTTGTGTGTTGAGTACAGACTAGGCACATGTGGACAGTATGGGGGTCAACCAACACATCATTGTTAGTTCTTAGGATGAGCCAGACTTTGGGACCCTACTTTGGAACAGCAAATCCCTGGTTTTTTTTTTTTTTTTAAGTGATATACTAGTCAGGTGACTAAATCATGACTAAATCGGCTCTGCAGTCTCAGATTTAAGATAACCACATTGCAAAGAAGCAGGGAGCCTCGTTTTTTGTGAACAGAACCATTTGCCATAAAAAATATTAAGAGCACCATTTATGGAATGCCTGGAATGTGCTTGGGACTTCGCAGGCAACAAATAACTCAGGAGGTAGATATGTTCTCTCTAAGATGAGAAAACCCAAACAGGGAATTTCAATAATAGGCCCAAGTTCACACACACCTAGGAAAGTGCACCGTCTGGGTGCAGGACTCAACTCAGGTTTCTGAGTTGGTAAAGAAGTTGGGTGATTTGGGGTAACGAAGATTCACAGAAAACTCACATAAATGGAGACATAACTGCACGACCACACCATTAGAAGGAGTATTACAAATGCACAGCCTCCAGAGATGTCACATTCAGCCAAGACAACACAGGATGGTGGGAACTAACTCACACCCTTCCCCCAAGGCCAAGGGAAGGCAACCCTGAATTCTTAAAATAACTCTGGCTTCCTCTCTGCAGGCGGAGACCCGGGAGGGTTCCAGTGCTGGAGAGGCGCCCTGCTCAGCTAGAGTGTGCGCGCCAGCCTGGGCAGCAGCCCCTGGACGTCACCCCCTGCCGTGGCCACCGACGGGCAGCTGCCCTCGGTCCTGGGAGAGGACCTAGGCTGAGCCTCACCCCTCAACTCTGGGGACTCAGGGCTCGGCTGGGAGATCAGATTGTGCAAGCCGAAGAGTTTCCTTCAGGATCCCCCGTCGGCTGCCCCCTCTGCCCAGCGAGGGGCATCCCCCGCGGCGCGCGGAGAGTGGCCCAAGTAGAGGGCATCCGGCCATGGGCATGCGCTGGTGCGCCCGCCCCTTAACATCTAGCTCACCACGCCCCTGCGCGGCTCCGCTGGGAGGACACCTGCGGACGCTCGCCGCCCGCTTCCTCGCCCCCTGGGGCCGGCCACCCACAAGCTGAGGCCGGCCACCCACAAGCTGAGGCCATCTGGGGGTCCCCACCCTGGGCTCCGTCCCCAGTGTGGCCAGGAAACTACGGGCGTCCCGGATCTCGGCGGCCTGCGCGGACACTGGGTCCCGGGTCTGCGGCTGTGGCTCAGCCACATCCCCCTCCGCGTCCGTCCCGGCGCCCGCGCCCCTCCGCCCAGGCTCGTGCGGAGGACTCACCAGCTCGCGGTGGGAGGTTGCCGGGCGCGGTGTCCGCGCTCCACCGTGACTTGAGCTCAGAGCTGAGGACGCGACGGGGCGGCCCAACGGGGCCCGCACAGGGAAAGGTGGCGGGCCGGGAACGGAGGACGTGCGGCGAGAGACTGCGGGCTCCGAACCCGGGTGACGCGGCCTCCCCGCCGGCCGCGGACAGGCGGCTGCAGCGAGTCAGGCCCGTAGGCGCCACGACCGGCGAGCGAGCGGCGGGCGGCCCGGCGCGGCTGGAGAGGAACTGGCTGCCGCTGGGTTCGGCCGAGAGGTCCCAGCTACTTCCTGGTGCTCGGATTTGCATACTGCGCCCCGAGGGCGGGGAAGTGACCGTTTGGCCCCTACCCAAGGTTTGGGTCTTTAGTCGCTGTCGCGCAGAGCTTTGAAGGCAAAAAAAACCCTGGCGTCCCAGTATGCAGTCTGGGAAAGTGCAGCCGCCCGGGGGCCAACATTCTTCTGCAGAGACAGGAGAAAGGATCTTCCAGGGAAACTCTCTGAAGTCTTGGCGTCGTGGGCACCTTGAGGAAACCTCTGGCGACTCCTTCCAAAGGATTACCCCCAACGTGTTAAGAAGTGGGTACCCCCAGCGGCACAGTGGGCACTCTAAGAGCCCTCCGACATTTGAAGTTCCCTAGAGAGAGGATGTTCAGCATGTCCCATAGTTCTTAATCAGCAGAGAAAGTTCTTTAAGGGCGTACAGAGATGTTCAGGAGTCTCGCAGGAGATCAGGGACCTGTGGAGGTAAAAAGTCTTGCTGCTTGAAACCTCACTGTTCTTCCTGAAAAATGAAGCTAAGGATGTGTATCTTGCAGGCTTCTGGGGAGGATAAAATACCTTCTGTAAAGGGCTCCCTGGCACATGGAATGGACAGTTACTCTGTCATACCTACTGTCTGTGCCCTGGGGTATAGCGCAGTTGCTTGATACATAGCAGGTGCCTTACCAAGGTGTGTCGAAAGAATGATTGCATCTTCAAGTGTATGTTCAGACTCAGTAAATGTCACATATAAAGCCAAAATAGACTAGTCTCAGTCGCCATGGATGCCCACTTGTTCTAGCTCGACTCTGCTCCTGAGAGCCCAGCATTGTGCCACACTGTAGAAAATAAAGAAAATAAACAGCCACTGTACAAAGGACCTTTAGGGTGCCAGGCACAGCACTCCATATTTGGATTATCTTTTATTAATATCCTGACAAGGCTGGGCCCACAGAAGGAGACTGCAGCTACAGTCCAGAGGTCAAATCAGCCATCTTGTTCTGCAAGCTGATGGAGCAGTCATTGGTACTGGTAATAGAGTTCTAAAATCTGCAAGTTACTCTAAGGGAAAAAAAAGTAAGCTGCTTTATACCTGTAATGTTTTCTGTTAATAATATGTAGTTTGCTGTTTTCCAGCTGAAGAAGGTACCTTTTCAAATATTTAGATGACCCGCAATTAAAATACCTATTATACCAGTGAGTTTTTGAGATCTTTGGCTAAAGGTCTGTAGCAAATAAGAATGGAATCCAAAATGTTTGATGTTGGTAAGCCATCTAGGATGTCTTATCAGTGTTTTCTGGTAAAATGTTTCTTAGAGTGGGCCTTCCTGGTGTCACAAGGAGTTAAGTCTCAGCACTGTCAAGCTATTGGCAGTCACTACAGAAAGAGTTCTATCCCTGGCCCAGGAAGGTGACCCACATGGCACAGGAGTGTATTTGCCTGTTCTGCTCCCCACTCTGTCTCTGGTGAATCCTCTCCCCACTCCCAATGCACAACACTCTGGCCTACACCCCAGTTCTCGTATGCATAAATAAATAATTTAAAAATCTTTTTAAAAAAATGTCTTTTGGAATAAGAAACTAAGCATCATCAGGCAGAGCTGGGCTTATACCCAGCTCTACGCTTCCAACCTCGCATACACAAAAGCCTACCTAATCTCTTTTTTCTTCATCTCCTTATAGTCACCGTCTATTTATTTTTATTTCAGGGGGAAAAAAGTATTCATTCCCATTTCCCAGGCTGTATTCATATATCTGGAATTCTTCTATATATATCTGTCTCTATATATTTTCTCTATATATCTGTCTTCTCTCCTTACAGACCCACAAAAAGCCCATGACTTGAAACAGGTGCTTTCACTGTGGAAAGCTTTGTGGAGCTTCCTCAGAACACTAAAAATTTATCTACTGTATGATCCAGTGATTCTACCCCTAAGAATCTACCCAAAGGTCACAAAAACACTAATTCAACAGGAGCCCTGTGCTTGTACTTTTATTGCAGCACTACTTACAACAGCCAAGATATGAAAACAATCTAAATGGAAGAATGGATCAAGAAGTTGTGGTATATTTACATAATGGAATATTAATCAGTGATCAAAAAAGACAAACTCATGCCATTTGGGGCAACATGGATGGAACTGAAAGGGGTTATACTAACTTCAGCTAGTATAAGTCAGAAGAAAAAAGATAAATATGAGGATGACAATGATACAAGACAATAAATTAAATAAATAAAGAAGGTTTTAAAGTTCATGACTTGAAAAAATTTTTAGTGCCCTTATTGATAGCCTATTCAGAAGCTATAGTGCACAACATTCATTTTCATCTAGACTTAGGTACTTTTCGGTATCATTTGTTTTACTTGTTAACTTTCTCTCCTTGACTATTGGTAAATAGTAAAACCCTCTTTAAAAAGCACTGATCCTTAAATTTCTCTTTTCCACTGTACCTCTCACATTTCTGTGAGGGGCTTTAAAGTTCTTCATTTGTACTGATTGATTGCTTCATTGATTGATAGACTGATTTGTCTCATTCAGTTCACCATTGAGCACAGAATGGAACAATCAGAAGCAGGTTGCAAATTAACAAAGACCCCCTTGACAGAGTAAGCAGGCCTCTGAAGAAAATGATGAGGGATACAGCTGAGAGGAGTGGATGGAGGAAGAGTAGAAATGACACAACTATTCTCATTTTTTTCAGAGTGAGTTTTTGCAAAATCACCTATTTGCTAAAATTTATTTGTGACATGAACATTAATATTGGAACCAGGAGCAAATAAAACAGACCGCTCATTTCTTGGCTACAACATGAAAATCACCTGCCCAGACCCCACCTTTCTGTTCAAAAGTTTAACAGGAGGGGTCATCCAGAGTTTGTTGGAAAGAGGTTGATCTCTTTTTTTGTTTTGTTTGTTTTTGTTAGCTTTTATTGCTTATTTAATTTAATTTCATTTTAGTTTGCTTTCTTACACCATTGTTCACTTTTGTACAATATTTGATTTCTTCCCCTCGTATTATCCCCATAATTCTCACACCACCACAGCACCAGTGATCATCACCATAGTTCCTTGTGCTCTTCCCGCTCCTATTTTGACCCCTCTTCCTCCTCCTTCCATGCTATTTGCCTCATATTTATGGCTTGAAGAGGTTGATTTTTTCCATCACAAATACCAGTTTAGGAAATGGACAGAGTGGTTTATGCTAAAGTCGTCTATCAATCCTTACAACAACCAGGATTTATTATTTTTACATTTTATAGATAAGAAAACAGCTTCAAAAGAGGTAGGCAACTTGCTCAAATTCACTCTGCCTAAGAACTCACCAGATTTGCACCCCGTCCTGTCTCTGTGACCAGAACCAAAGCCTGAGCTTGTACCCTGAGGTTACAAAGTTTTCTATGAAATTCAGCTGCTTGTAGTAGAGAGCAGAGAGTGCTTACTGCCACATGATTGTAGCTAGCATTGTGTCTGAGTCCTTGGTTATGCTGCTGACTTGGCCACTGTCATACACATGACAGAAAAATAGTTAAAACAGGAGTGAAAGTGAAGGATTATACTCCTTTACCAGTTTGAAAACAAACCCAACCTCCTTTCCAGAGCTTTATGTCACTCTGTATTGATGAAATTGTCAGTCTCACTCTCTGTGATGAATGGACAGGGGCCCATCAAGATCTGTATAATCCTGTCAGTTGTCATTGACCAACCAATCAGTCAGCTCGTGTTTCTACTCACAGAGGACGTGTGCGAATTGACGTCCAACCTCTACCAGTGCCAAGCACTAGTAGCGGAAGGTGAAGGCATAGAGTGTTGAAGATATTTATGTAAAGTTGATAATAATTTATATTCTTTATCTCCATTGGCTGATGTTTTATCATTTATCTTTTATCAGTTGGGACATCATCTTGGATGTTGTTTCTCAGTCTAGGCTGCCTTTGAATGGATTTGGCCTCAGATGAGATTCTGGTTTTTGAACTGGTTGGAGGCATCAGTAGAATCACCCCAATTCTCTGTATTACTAGCCTGATATCATAATTTGGTTATTGCCACTTTGGGGGCATGCATGGCCACCATTGCTGTAAGATGGGACATATTTCATAGGAATATGTAGGTTCTAATTGTGTACACATAGGTGTTGGCATACTAATGTGGACCCACTGGCTTGTCTTCACTAAAATGTCAGATCAAACAGCTGGTCATTTGTGTAGCTGAAGTGTTAAGGGAGACCTTTACATCTTCATGGTGCTAGTCTTCCATTCTTTACCTCCACTTCCAGAGAAGTTCAGTGAATGCTGAATATTAACCAATTCACTGGTTAAAATGTCAATTTCCCTCTGAGGGTAGAGTTCATTCCAGGGTGGGTTTTTGGTTTTCTCTGACTTTGGGTGTGTCATTTTGTTGACCTAAATTGTTTATGTATGTCTATTCCTTGGAAGTCCTGTTTATTTTGATTTGTTATTGTTAAGTTCTGAGAATACTCCTTTTCCAAAAATACTACTGTCCTATCAAGTATTATACTGGGTGCTTACATAAGGGTTCTTTAGATTTGATTATAGGTGGGGTTCAAAGTTATAAGTGAAGAAGTTACATTAATATAACTAGAATTTAAGATTATTTATTTACCTTGTCACTGAGTGGGAAAATTTTGAATGAACTAACATGATTTTGAGCTTGAATTGCTGGTTTATAAGGTCCAAAGATGTTAGAAGAGTGGAATAATGAGGTTGTGCTTATGAAGGTTAGTTGTAGCAGGTGGTGACTGCCCTAAACTGAATGAACTGACTCCTGAGACCTGCCACTGGAGATCTCTGAATCTCAGTCCTCACATCCAGCAGAAACTAATTCTCTTGAGTATGATATATGTGTATATATATATGTGTACACGTGGAGGCTGGCAAGTCCAAAATCTGCAGAGCTGACCAGCAAGGTAAAGACCCAGAGAAATACTAATATTGCAGCTCTTGTCCAAAGGCAGTCTAGGGGCAGGATTTATCCTTCCTCAAAGAACCTTATTCTTTGTTCTTAGTCTTTAATTTGTTGGGTAACATCCACCCATATTAAGTTGGAAGGGATAATCCATTTTATTAAGTTTTCTGATGTAAATGCTAATCTCATCTTCTAAAAAAATTACTTCACAGCAGTATCTACACAGTGTTTGGTCAATTATCTAGGTACCATGGCATAATCAAGTTAACACGCAGAACTCACCATCACAACCTTCAAAAGAGCTTGGGAAGTTAGAATTCTCAGACTCTGTAGAGTTGTTACTACTGTTCTACCCAAGAATTCTTGTGTAGGGACTTGAGGTTTATGGTTGTTGGAGCATGGTCTGCAAGGGGGCACAAGTTTGATTATAGGTGGGGTTCAAAGTTATAAGTGAAAAAGTTACATTAATATAACTAGAATTTAAGATTATTTATTTACCTTGTCACTGAGTGGGAAAATTTTGAATGAACTAACATGGTTTTGAGCTTGAATTGCTGGTTTATAAGGTCCAAAGATGTTAGAAGAGTGGAATAATGAGGTTGTGCTTATGGAGGTTAGTTGTAGCAGGTGGTGACTGCCCTAAACTGAATGAACTGACTCCTGAGATCTGCCAGGAGGGTATGAACTCACAGATTTCTCTCTGGAAGGGCAGAATACAGCAGGTGAAATGCAAGTGTGGAAATCATATATATTTTCTCTGCCTCAAAGTCTTCTAGAGACTACATGGAATAATACAGTCTACAATAATATGTAAAATATTATTACACGTCTTTCACCCCAGCATTATCACAGCTACCATCATACTCCTTGTTTGTTTACCTCAGGGAGAATAAGGTGGACCTCTTCTTGCCAGGCTCCAAGGAATGAGGTAATGTCATCCACTGCTGACTTCTGCTGGCCTTGAGGACTGAGATTCAGAGAAATTCAGTGATGAGCCTCAGGGGCATAGTTCATTCAACACAGGGCAGGCAGCCCCAGCTACATCTTCTAATTCCCAACCCTTATGATCCCCATTATTCCATTCAACATTGCCCTAGACATGCCTTAATTCCATCACCAGTAAATGGTTTGAAAGAAAAAGTCGGCCTCGGATCTGTATTATAAAACTGCCTAGCAACTAAGTGTCTATCATGAAAGAATCTTTCTAATATTCTCACAGCCACTGCTCTTGATTTTAATATTAGGTTTGTCTACATGAAATTGCTATTTACCAGTCAAAAAATGGTTGGCAAATTTATAGGTTCACCATACTATAAAAGTATTGTCCTTAAAACTAAAGGTACCTTTATTATAAATATAAACTAGTCTTTCAGTAAACTCCCAGAGGAATAAAACAAACAAAAGTTAAAATCTCAACATAGCTAAAGACTAGAGAAGGGATAGATTTACTACCTAAATTCTCCTGGAAGTGAAAAAATGAAAAATTAACTTTAAACCAACAGACATGAGGTTAGGCACACAGAAACAAAACTCTTTCCTTAGTCAAACAACCACCTCTTTCTTGTTCTGTTGTGTGTGTGTATGTTTGGAGGATAGTTGAGGTTATGTAGGTACGTTTTGCGTAAGTATTTGGAATACCTAAGCTAAGCTAAGAAACAAGGAGTATGATGGTAGCTGTGATAATGTTGCAGTAAAAAAAAAAAAAGTAGTACTATCTTACAAATTATTTTAGAATGTATTATTCCATGAGGTCTCTGTAAGACGTCTTTGAGGTAGAGAAAATAAATATGATTTCCATCCCTGCTTTTCAACAATAGAGAAGAATCAGTTATTGAGTGGTAGGTATTGTGCAAGGTAATTACATATACTATATCATCTAGTCTTCAAAAACACACTGACATGACTCTGACCTCACTGTAGAAATGAGAGAAGTGTGACACAGAGAAATGAGGCTTGCTCAAGGCAATGAACTAGTGAGTTGGGGAGCTGGGACTCCCCAGCTCATTCCTTGGGTCTTATGACTCCTCTGGTCTTATGAGCCACAATCAAGTGCACCCCCTCGGTCTGTGTTAATTTTGTAGCCTGCCACTTTACTGTACTTGTTTGTTGTTACCAACAGTTTCTGGTGGGTCATTAAGGTTTTTTAATAAATTACCACATATGCAAATAAAAATTATTTTACTTCTTTTCCTACCTGAGTTCCTTTTATTTCTTCTTGTCCAATTGCTCTAAAAATTATAATACTAAATTAAAGTGGAAAACTGCCTTTTTCCTCATCTTAAAGGAAAAGCTTTCAGTTTTTTACTGTTGTACAATGTAGGTTGCAGGCTTGAAGTAAATGTCTTTTATTAAATTGAGGTATGTTTCTTCTATATCCATTTTGTTAAGTTTATTTTCATTCACAAATGGGTGCTATATCTTGTCAAGCGTTTTCTTGCCTCTACTGATATGTTCATATGATATCTCCCCTTTTGTTGATGTAGTTACATTAATTGATTTGCATATGTTAAACCAAGCTTGTATCGTAGAATAAGTCCTACTTAGTCATGGTATATTTTCCTTTTAATGTATGTTGAAATGGGTTCTTATTGATAGTATTTTGTCAGAGGATTGTTTTACTCACCTTTCTATTCCTGTGCCTCTCACATGAAGATACACAATGAATGTTTGTTAGATGTATGCACTTTTCAGTGCATTAAAAATTAATCTTATAAACAAAATAATTTTAGGTCTCTATAAAGACTAAGCTCTCTGGAATGTTGCCAGACAATGAAAATAAAGCTTTCTTTGATAAAAAGGGCTATTATAAAATCTCAGTTTCAGGGGCCTCCCTGGTGGCACAAGGGGTTAAGATGAAGCACTATCAAGCCTTCATCAGCCACTGCAATACAATTTTGATCCCTGGCTAGGGAGGTGACCAATATGGCCAGCAGACATCTCCTGCCTCGCCCGCTGCTTCCCTTAGCAGTGTATTTCAGTCTATCTGCCTGTTCTCTTACCCAGTCTGTCTCTGGTAAATCCTCTCACCCTGCACACCTCTGGCCTGCACCCCAACTCTTATATGCCTAAATAAATAAATCTTTAAAAAAAAATCCCAGTTTTAGTCCTGATACTACCATTAAGTATGAGACCTTGTTTTCCTCACTTTTAAATTTCCTGCACACCTATGTTTATCACATCACTTTTCACAATAGGCAAACTATGGAAACAACCCAAATGCCCCCGAATAGATGACTGGATCAAGAAGATGTGGTATATATACACAATTAAATATTATGCAGCAATCAAAAAGGATAAACTCATGCAATTTGCAGCAACATGGATGGAGCTAGGAGGGATTATGTTCAGGAAACAAGCCAGAAAGAAAAGGAAAAGTATCAGATGGTTTCACTTATAGGAGGAATGTACAGGAAACAAGGGATTAAAGGAAAAAATAATCACAATAAATTAAAAATCAGAATCAATAGGCAACTATAAATCTGAAAGATTCCCTAGAGGAGGAGAAGGGAGAAGGAACAAAATGGGTGGAAAGAGCACAAGGGACTGTGGCGATGACGCACAGGTGAATTAGTGATGGGATTTTCACAGGGACGGGAAATATAGATTGTACAAAAGTGAAAATCAATGTAAACTATATATAAAATTTAAAAAATAATACAAAATTTTAAATCCTAAAAAAATAATTAAAATTTTTTAAAAATAAATTAGGAGGTTGGTCTGCATGGCACCTACGGTAACTCCCAGCTATTAGAAAATGCTCCTGATAAGCAACATTTCCTGTGAGAACCTTCATTGCCAGATTATGAAGTTTTACCTAAGAAAATAAATCATTGTAACCTGGAACAATTAATTCAGCAGAATTAAGCAAGATTTGCTTAGACCAATCAGAAGCAGCTTTTCATTTTATAAGGAGAATCTTTAAGGACATCTGCATATAAAAGAAGTGGTAAGAAGATCATCAGTATTAAAGAACACAAACCTTCAGGCACTACTAGGAACATTTATATACCAGTCCAACTAGATGCTTCTACTATAGGAAAAGAAAGAAAACTTTATATTGACTAGAAAACCAATACTCAATCTTCTAATGTTTCTTTACCTTTGAACATTTTGTGATTTGAACCTGAAAGTTGCCCCCATTCAAAAGAATAATACAGGGAAAATAAGATACGTTCCCAAGAGGTACATGTTATACAGGAGGTCCTTTCTCAGTTTTCATTTATTTTTTGGCAGGATTCAGTTTCAGGCTTAAGAGAAAGGTACCCCAACGAAGTAGGTTCAGGAAATGATTGAGAATTAATCAAGTTATAGTAACAAATATCTTAGGCTAATGATAGATTGAAAAAAAGTCCCTGTTTTTGGACTAAATGAAGTTCAATAGGCCATGACTGGGGGATGTATGCGTGTGTATGGGGGTGTGCATGTGCATGTCTATGGCATGTATTATGACATATGTGTGATACAAGTCTGGAAACTGGAATAAGAAATTGGGGATATCCAGGAAGCTTCCACTGGAAGCAGGTAGAGAATTCAAGCTGGATTTGTTGAACAGCAGATTTTAAGTTCAAAGCAGTAGTTGGGAGAAGTTCTTTGTTGAAAAGTAAGGGCAGGGTGTTCCGAGACTTGCTGAGCCTTCTGAATACTGCATTTTATTTAGAGTGTTTCCATTAATTTATGCATCTTTCACACAAAACTTTTCACTAATCAAGAAGCAGTTGCCTGGCTAACATGAGTAAAGTTGAACTGGTTAATAAACTAGTTATAGGACTCATGATAAAATGGAAATGAAAGCTCTACTATTAACTCTTTCTATACATGATTGTTCTGCATTTGTCACATGGAACCTTTTAGACATCATACTGTTAAATATATAATTCACACACACACGTGTATATATATACATATATAACTTAGATCTATCTTGAAGGATATTGCCATTCTTTTTACAAGCTGAAATCATCTATATATGGTAATAACATTATTTATTTTCTCTCTCCAATAAAAATTCACCAAGTTTTAAAAAAAATTATGTATACAAGAGCTGGGGTACAGGCCAGAGGTGCGGTGGAGGGAGGGGGATAAGAGGATTCATCAGAGACGGAGTGGTGAGCAGAACAAGCAGATGTACTGAAATGTAATCCACTGCTGAGGTGAGCAGCAGATGAGACAGGAGAGGTCTGCTGTGCCACATGGATCACCTCCCTGGCTGGGGATTGAACTCGTGCTGCAGTGGCTGAGGACTGCTTCATAGTGCGGTGCTTAACCCCTTGTGCCACCAGGGAGGCCCCAAAATTCACCAAATTTTGTTGCCATTTTACACTTTAATGTCACAGCTAAATAACCAGAAAACCAGGAAGGAGCAGGAAAGAGAGTATATTTGCTGTTTTCCAAAAGTGAGGCATGTCCTCAGGCTTCACATGTTTGTGTTTGCTTCATCTCACTGTAAGGAAAGGAAGAGGTAGAGAAGAGAAAAGCCTCATCTGAAATTAAGCTCATCAGTCTGATCAGTTGGTGGTTCTAGGATGGCGCACAGGCATTTTGACTCCAGAGCTTCTGGTCCTTCCACCACCTGACCTTTGCTTCATTTCCTTTTGTGTTAAGCAGGATGTTCACTGTATTTTGTTTTATTTACTTGTCAGTAGTTTGTTTGGTATCATTGATGCCTACATCACAGCAGAGGAAAGTAAGGCTTAAAGAGGCTAAGTAACTTGCCCAATATGACACACACCCAATAAATGACAGGAAACAATAATTATTAAAATCATACAACCTTTTTTTAAATAGACTGATATTTACAGTTAAATGGTTGATCAAGTCCAACTATTACATGTTTGTCCTTTGTGTTATAACATGACTTCAATTACAACCTGAGATGTATTGTAATTTCTTGGTATGAAATAAAGTGCATAAGAAATTTGAGGCTATTTGGGAAGACCAAATACAATGTTGCTAGTGTTTACTGAGGGTCATTGGCATCATTATTAGCTAAGGAAACCATGATTTTTTTTAAGTAAAAAGTAATTTTTGATTGCTCATCTTTTAATCTACTTATTCACTGACTTTTGTTTTATTCCTATGAATCCTCAGTTATTTTAACTGGTGGCTTAGAGGGCTACTGCCAACTTGACTTGCTGATTCTTTCACCATCACACTGGAAAGAAATATAAAATTATTTCAAATTAGGAGTGGGAACTTTGTATAAAATAGCTTGTTACCAAAACAAAATTACAAGTCTTTTAACCTTTCAGAGTAGTTCTTTGTAAGGGTGAAACACAAGTACATAGCAAGAATGAAAGTGAGGCTAGAGGAGAGTAAAAATAGATAAAATTAACAGAAAGGAGATTTGTTGTGCTTCAAAATAAATATTTATTTTGCAAGCATGTTTTTAGCTATAGTAGTCTTCCAATAGAATCTTTAAATTCTCTTTCTCTTTGTGTAAAATTGCAATTACAGTTATAACATGTTTCAGTATTTGGTTAAAATGTGGTTGCCTTTACATCTTATGCAAAGCCAAAAGAAAAAATTAGAAGCATTGGAAAAACTGCACAGTGACTACAGGATGTCCTGTTACATTTATCTGCTTAGACAGACCCATGACTCATTATAAACTTGACACATCGGAAATGGTTTTATTGTGCATAGTTCTTTTCTCCTCATAAATATTAAACACATAGATAACAGTTATATTTGTCCCAACATAAAGGTATCTTCTATAATCCTTTTTGAAATGAAAGAAATGGTCAAATTTTAGACATGTAGATGCTAGTGACTCAGAATGTACAGCAGCATCAAGTCACACATTATATCTGAACTCTCCGAAACCCTAGCAATCCTGCTTTAGTCGCTGATAATAAATGTAGGAGGAAGAGAACTCTTGATTGAATCTCTATGTTTTACAAAGTTAGGGTAGCATCTGCTCAGCAGGGTAAAAAAAGCCCTTTAGCCTTTGAATCACATAAAAATGATGTTTTTACTTGCACAAACTCACACATAATCTAATAATGATAATGATAATAATAATAATAATAAGATAATGCTGAGGAAGAAGAGTAAGAAGGAGAAAGATCAGATTCATATAATAGAAAGTGCGGCACTCCTGTGCTGTGTGGAAGTAAAATGAATTCCTGCTTTCAATACCATAAACCTTTAAAAAGAAAAACAAAACATGGACACACAAAGTGAAGTTTTTCTTCTCACTTTTACATAGCAGTTATTTACATTATCTTATTTAGGTTGTTTAAAATGTCTCCTCCACACAAAAATTACATGACCTTAAACTATCTTTTTCCTCTGAGTACAGTATATTTATTATCAAGTCACATTTGTCATAAACAAAAATTTAACAAAGGAAGAATTCCCATCACGGGAATTGTTAAATGATAAAATCTAGCCTTAGTTTCTCCTACTTTTCATCTGTATTTTGGGTACTGACTAGTTGTGTATGTGTGTGTTTAGGGTGTATATGTGTGTGCAGGTTTGTTTGTGGGTACAGTGTACTATCAATATTTAGGGGTGTTGGTAGGAGTGGTATTTGTACATATGTAGGAAACTGTGTAAGCAGTGGAGTGCATATGTATAGGAATATGTATTTATACAAGTGTGTGTGTATGTGCAGGGTATATGTGACAAGACACTTGTATGTGTGATGTGTGTTTGTGATCAGGGTTGTTTGTAAGGACACGTATGTAGGAGTATACAGTGCATATGGATGTTTTGTGGGTTTGTTCAGGAGTGTGGGTAGGCCACGATGTGTGTGGTATGATATGCACATGTATAGGTTGTGTGCATGCAGACACAACTATGTATAGGCACATGTAAGTGTGTGTGTGTAATGTAATGTCTAAGGATGAAGTTTTGAAAAATGGATCAGACATGGAGAGTGGTTGAGAGAAGTTAAAAAATAATAGAACACCATGAAGATGTGCACGAAGGCAGATTGTGCCATTGTGACTTCACTTGGTGATTTGACATCACTGACTGTTCTGAGCAGGGACTGAATGGGAAGAGAAAGATGCTTTAGGATATTTCTGAGGTTGTGTTTCTGGAATTTCATGGTGGGGTTGGGGTTGGGACTGCTGGGTTGAAGGAAGTGTGGAGACTGATGATCAGCATCTGAGAGGTCACATCTGAGGGAAATGGGCTTGCCCAGTTATCCCTTGGCCAGAACTCAAACTTGGAAAAGTTGCTAAATTCGCTAAACCTCAATTTCTGATTTTTTAAAATGGAAAGAATGAGACATCGTAGCAATGGTGTCAGGATTAAATGAGCCTCTACTCATAAAAAATTTAGCGTAGCTTAGTCATGGGAAATTCTCAGCAGATACTAGCAAAGGAGAAGGAGGTAGAAGAGGAACAAGAAAATAGAAGGAAATGCAAGGAATTGGTAAAGAAAGAGGAACTAGCCTGTTTTTTGACCTTTTAAACTATTTCTACTGTGTTTAATTCAGAACCCAAGTATAATATCTCCAGACTTCACGGAATAAAAATTCTCAACAAAACTCACATTTCGAGAGTTGGTGAAGGGAAGGGAGAACTCTCAGGGGAGTGAGAGAATAGAGTGCAATTTCATTCACAGGGGAGGCTCATGCTGGCCATTCAGGGCAATTACCTCCTTAGCCCCCCCATTTGCTTCTTACTTTGTGATGGCAGAAGAAGGATGCCATACTGAGATTTGGGAGGAGCTGGAAATGTATCTCTGGAAAAATGTTAGGTTTCAAGATTGATGTCAGTTTAGTGTGCAAGATGAAATAAAAGGAAAATATGAGGTTTGTGTAATCTGTCATCAATATACAGATGTGGGATGGTTTGTCCAAAGGAAATGGGCTGCACTTCCTCTAATTGTTAACTGATTTTCTTACATCAAATACTTAATCCATTAGCCCATACAGCTATAAACTGGGATAATAAAACTTGCCATCAATTTCTCTTTTC
Organism: Galemys pyrenaicus; assembly: GCA_019455555.1. NCBI lineage: Eukaryota > Metazoa > Chordata > Mammalia > Eulipotyphla > Talpidae > Galemys > Galemys pyrenaicus. Next base: position 698,828 of record JAGFMF010011524.1, read on the forward strand.
TACTGCCTTTTTTTCTTGATTCCTTCTGGGCTAATGAATATGGTTGCAGAAGTTTTTGCATTCTTCAGATATTGGGTGGAAATGTTTGCATACATTCTCTCTTTTATTCTCATGTCTTCAGCATTAAACTATTGTGAAACAGTTGCTGTATGCCAGTTTCTCTGGCGATTAGCCTTAATTTACAACAGAGGGAAACCAATCTCAGTGCAAAAGGACTTGCCCTGAGATGGCCCAGCTGGAAGATGGTGGAAACTCGCCTTGCAGTCTGAAACCCTACATTGCCAGGCTCCCCAATTTGTTCAGTGGAGTTTGATGCAGAGAGACTCGTGGAAATCCCTCGTGACAAATATCACTTACCCTCAACCAGAAGAAGATCAAATAATGTGTGTGTTATCAGCATAAAATGCAAGTGAACATGTTGACATCTCAAGATAAGAAGCCTCTGCAGCTACCATGTATAACACTCTCCAGTGACTCAGAAGTGGGAGGGAACATGTCTGGTCTTTTCCCACATTGTGCTACCCCAGGGAGAAAAAAGAAAGAAAGAAAGAAAAAAGGGGAAAGATATCTGGTTAACCATAAAATCAAGCTTTAAGTTCACTATAAAATGAAATTACTTTTTTCCCCTACAAATGACTTTCTGGTAGACTTTGAGATTGCTTGCATTTCAGTCTAACACATATTAATACTAAAAAACCGAGATAGAGCTTTGTCTCTTGATTTCATACAATTTAGACATTAAAAAATAAAGTAAAACTTTTGATTAAATATAGAACTAACAATACTGAGAATCAAAGATTTTCAAAAAACGGAAAATTTTCAATAGCATGAGGGTTAATCTTAACAGATTTTTAATAAATTAACACATTCTAAAAGCACATTTTTCATGACATTAACAGATGAATAAATTGGATGGGACTGCATTACAGGTACTATAAGGAGGAACGATGTCCCTGCAGGTCTGGGTGACTAGGAGGACAAGTGGTTTTGTGGTCTGAGGGTAGCTGGGACAGCACAGTGCGGACCAGACTTCCCTGTGAAAGGGGGAATTAGGGTTTTGTTTACTTTTTAAAAAATCTTTACTTTTTTTTTTTTTCCATTTACAACATACAAACCTTTGCTAAATTGCCTGCTGACATTTCTGGGAAATCAACTGTGGTTAAATTATAGCCCTTCTTCCACAAATTACTTGTTTGAAGTCCTCACCCTCAGTACCTCAGAATGTGACTGTACTTGGAGATAGAAACTTTAAAGAGACTTTTCAATTAAAATGAAGTTGTATGTGTGATCTCTAATTGCATATCACTGGGATCCTTGGAGGAAGAGATTAGGATCCAACAGAGGCCAAAGAAGATTGTGTTGAGGACCCAGGGAGAAGTCCACACACATTCCCCAAGTCAAGGAGAAAGGCTTCAGGAGAAACCAAAGTGCCAACACCTGGATCTCAGATCTGACCGCCACAATGATAGGAATATTCATTTCTGTTGCAAAGTCAACCAGACTGTAGCATTTTGTTATGGTAGCCCTACCAAGCCAATGTGCCAGGCAGCAGTAGACAAAACCCAGGAAAGAACCAAATCCTCAGGATCCCAAACATAGTGGCAGCACCTCCCCACCATCTCCTCCAAAGATAGAATCATACTAGGCAGATATAAACAGAGAATTAAGTAGAGACACAGTGTGTCTCTGTGTGTATGTTCATGCAAGTATGTGCTGATACTCCGTTGTTCTGCTCACAAAGGGGACCCGAGAGCAGTAACACCCCCATAAAAATGATCACACCCTGTGCCCAGACCTTGACTTCAAAATTCAATTTTCCTTAAAATTGATAGTATAAGAAGAGGTTGAAATATCTTGTTGAGACAGCAAGCAACAGATACTCGCTAACTAACCAAATAAATAAGGACATGACAAAGGACACTGAAGGCACTTTAAAGGAGCTTCTGTTTGCTAAATCTGGATCAATTTAAGTATTACATAAATAACAAGAGTAAATTAGGGTTATAAGCAGTATGATAATTTACGAAATACAATGGCTATAATGAATTTATGTTGATGTATAAATTGAAAATTTAAGGGGGGGGTGCAGGTTATTTACATAGTTTCAAAGTTTCTCCCTGCAAAAATTCTTTTTAATTATAGGCTGTATATGAAGAAAAGTAACTGCTCAGTGGAAAGTCTAACAGGCACCAATTGCATCAAGTGACCAAGGTAACGAGGTGAAATCATGTCATCATAACCTGCTAGCACATGCTGAGAAGAATGTAGCATTGTTTCTACAATATTCTGCCAAAGGACCAGAATTTGACCTTAATAATGAAAAGAAGCAGGCACAAATTGAGACACTTTCTACAAAACCACTGGATTGTAATCTTCAGCAGGTCTAGGTCATGGAGCTCAGGGAAAACTGGGGAATTGCTCGATTTAAAAGATACCAAAGAGACCTGATAACCCCATGTGGTAAATGACTGGTTTTGGGTTTTTGCTTCAAAGAACACTATTACAACAACAGGAAACACTCAAGTGGGATCTGAAGATCAGATGGTAGAAGTGCATCAGTGTTAATTTCTAAGTTTATTAATTTTTAATAATCTTATTTTGTACTTCTATAGGCATTATACATGAAGTATTCAGGGGTGACTGGTTTAATATAGGTTTTAGTATTAGTTAGATATTATAATGCTAACAGATAAGGGGATAAGTGGCATTGAAAAGAATTTGTTAAGCAGTTCCAAGAGAAGTGGGCATGTTACTCCTGCCATGCCGGCTTCACAGAGAAGCAAGGATCCATCAGAATGCAGAGGGAATGGAGAGAAAACATGGACAAGAGTCTCTACTGTAGTTTTTCACAGGAAGGAGGAGACCAAGTAGGCTAAGCAGGTTTAGGATGGACTATTTTGAAGACTTTCTGTGGGCTTGAGCATACGGGTTGCCACTGCTTGTCTGGTTCCTAGATCTGGGGTGATGAGGACAGGTTGAGAATGGTCCAGAGTGAGAATTGGGGTGCAGAATCTGGACTGGTTACTTTGCATTAAAAACCCTACTCATTGGTGAGTTGTTTATTATATTTAGGACTTGGTTACCCTAAGGGGCAACCCCTCCTGAGTCAGCAAGACCCCAAATGTCCAGGCATCAGAATAGCACAAGTAAAAGAGATAGTTTATACAGACAGAAAACACATCATCAAATTAGTGTAAATGGAAGAAAAAAGTCTTGTATCACACTTGCAACATTTCTGTAACTTTAAGATTATCCTGAAATTAAGAAATAAGAATGATTTACAAGTGTGCTCACCAGTACTTTGAACCTCAGGAGGGCAAAGGGGTTGTCTTCTTCACTTTGCATTCCCAAAGTTTCCAGAACATTCTGGGCTTTAGTATGTATTGAACAAAAGGACAAAATGTATTAGTGGGTGAAACAAAAAGGTCATGCTGATTCCCTCTGTGTGGTCACCTCCTCTGATGCTTCTGATGAAAGTTTCTGTCTTCTCTGTCCCTGAGGAGGTCAGTTTGCTCTCCCAGCTGGTGTTTTTTCCCTAAATCAAAGTCTACTACTTTTTCAAGTGTCTCTAGAAAGTATAAGAAGTCAAATATAAAGTCAAAGCCCCTCAATGTTGTTACTCCTGCCTCTGCCTTGTGCTGCTCAACCTCTACTTAGATCTTCAAAAGTTAAAAAAAAAAAAATCAGAATTATCTTTATTGGTGCACTATTTCTATAATGGACAAGTGATCAAATATTCTCGAATGCAAGAGAGGGTCTGGCAAACAGAAAAAAACTTTAATTAGCACTTTCTGAAAAATATGGTCATTGTGTTTAGATGAAGGAAATTTTCTGCCATGAGTTATAGAACATCCACTGTGGAGAGGAGACATGCAGGTAAGAGATGCTGTGATATGTCCGCTGACACTGAGGCAAGGTGGGATGGGTCCATCTTCTTTTCCCACCCATCTGCTTCTGATGGGCCTGCAGTTGATCATGGGATGGGGAAGAGGAGGAATAGACACCCCAAGATGCTGTGCAGAGAAAGGAGTCCTAATGATGGTAGAGGCATTTACTTGGGACTCCACTCCCAGCTTTATTACTGTTTCAAGATGATGGAGAGCTGGGACTTCAACCAAAGGGCACCAGCACTAATAAGGGACCCGAGTGCACCCTACAGATGCCAGGAAGGCAGAAACAATGAAGGGGGTGTCCTTATGTATGAGATGAGGGTTTGAAGAGATGATTTTCTCACTGTAGATACATTCATAGACGATAGAACCACTTCACCCCAACTCCCCTGGGCATGTATGTTGGTGAATTGTTACTATGAGAGACTATTCCTTGAAACACTTTCCTCAGGGAAAAACTACAGCACTCTGGTGACTGAAAACAGCAAGACAACATATGCCAGTTCCCAAGACACAGGAACATCAGAGACCTGGCAGAGGTCCAGTAGACTTCTATCACCTCAGGCTCCCACAAAAGTTTCCATGACCCCTAGAGCTCTGACCCTCTCCTTGCCATCAGCATGAAGCGTGGGGTGACCTCTGGCAAGTTGCATCGCCTTACTCTAGTTCTGCTAATTTGCTGTGCATTCCATGTCTGGCTAACTGAAGCCTTTCCCAGAACCTCGGCAGATGGTTTGCTCTATGCTGTGTTCCGGAAATAACACTTCTGGCCACTTAGAAAAGAGATCATCAATTATCAGCAGCCATCTGTATTTGGGCATTGCTGCTTATTTCCTTGTGCTTCTGCGATTAGGAACGAACCCCGGATCACACTGCTCTATCAGTGGGCTGTATAAATCTAGTATCCTACAGCCTTTTCTGATAACTATACCATGTTCATAAATCTATGACTGTCTTTATAGCAGGCCCCTACAATTAAATCAGAAGTTAAAATACTTCATCTGTTTTTCAGATTGGAGTAAAGAAGGAAACTGGCCAATTAGGTATGCCCAGGGTTCAGCTTGTTAGCGTCATGTAGACAAATTCTATCATCTTGTTATTTCTCTGTCTCTCATCATTTACCAAGATTGTAACATCTTAAAGGTAGAAAGAGTCTTATGCCATGGACAAGTCATAGTAAAAGAATTACTCTTTATAGACACTGAAAGAATATGAAGTTAATTTTCCTCCTCTACCTGCATTAAAGGAATGTGAATTAGGTGGAAATCTAGACAAGACAGAGTTGAGATGCCTGTTTCTGGGGAGCGGCATCATTTCGCCCCAGCTCCACAGTGCTGGGCAAGCGCAGCTTCCATCTGTCAAAAGAGAAGGCTGTCCCATGTTACCATGACTGTCCAGTGTAGACATAGCCAGATGCAGGACTGGGATGTTAATTGTTTAGCAACAAACACTCAGCCCATATACTACATTTTCTTTGGGATAAACTTGAGATGGATGTGGGGTTACGGTGGCGTGGGAAATTTTATAGGGTGATAGAAGCTAGGGGTTATTGAATGATAAAACTGGCCTGCAAGGAACAAGGCCATTCTTCCAGCATGTAGAATGCCCTATCTGAAGGGGCTGATTTTAATATATAACTGATTGTGAACATATCAGTCTGGAAAATAGAACTGAGTGGGAGGGTTATGGGAGGTGGGGAGCACAATCAGAGAATTTTCATCCTGGACGGTTGCAGGAAGTAGGCATAGCCCCTGGAGAAGGCTCCTGCAAGGCAGGAGATAAGACCATTGTTTGAGCAGCAAAGTCCAATGCAAATCTAATGCCAATTGCATATATCAGTGCTATGTTCCACTAGTCACTTAAAGAAGGTGAAATTAATCTTAATCATGTATTCTGATGATCCCTAGATGTCCAAAATATGATCATTAGATGTTACAATAAATGGCAAAATTTTTCAATGCATTTTGCATTCTTTTTGGTACTAAGACTTGGAAATTGGGTTTGTTTTTTCTTCCTAGAGCAGCTCTCAGTTCAGATGGGCCACATTTCTAGTTCTCCAGGCCACATATGGCTGCAGCTGTCAGTGTGACTCTGAAGCCCTGCGGATTGCAAGGAGCTGAGTGGCAATCAGTGAATCTGCACCCATCAATACACCATTAGCACCATCAGAGTCCTGTTTTAGGGAATCGAGACTATCATTATTTAAGTAGTTCCTTCTTTATCACAATCCTCTTGGTTTTATAAATTGCAGATTATTGCGTGATGCTAGTAGAATTCCAGAGTTCATTTATTTGAACTTTCAAGGTATATTTAGAATAACATAAAGAGGCCCAGGGCTGGAGACAGCCACTATGGATGAAGAGAGAATCACAGAGAACACAGGGAGGAGGGGCAGCCCTTCCTGACTCATCCACTGGCAGCTCTTCCTTCCAGAGTTTCCTGGCTGTGGTCAGTGGAGCAGTACAATAGGTGGCCTTCCCAAGGTTCAGAGAAGAGGGGCCTGGAAACAGATGAAGATGGAGGGAAGAGGAGTGAAATAAATGATAATGCATGGACCATAGCAATACAGACAGCAACATCAAGCTGTTGTCTGTAACACACAAACACACACACAGGCCACGAGTCAGGACTACCCTCCCTGCGGCACAAGTAGCACAGGGTGTTGCAAACCTTTGGGAAGAAGAGGGGATCAATCAGTAATTAGGAAAGACACCCCTGGCAGGCCCAGGCAGGTGGGAGAAGCAGGAGCCTTCCAGGGCAGTCAGCATGGTTCAGAAACGATGGCCCTGCAGTATCATCACTAGTCAGAAAGGAAGAATTACACTGACCGCCGATGGCTTCCGCAAAAGCTTTGCCACTCCTCCAGCAGTCAGTAATAGATCATGGGTCATTTAATCTAGAAAAACAAAGCCACGACGAGATAGAGACCTGTTAAGAAACAAAATTCTCTTTGTCCAAACGTCATTGCAGATCAGAGGTCTGAAGAAAGTCCTAAACTGTGTAAACAGTCCTTTCAAGTGCTTCCGGGGATCAAGCGTGGGGATCAGAGTCCTTATTAGAAAACCATGAATTTAGAACTGTAGCAACTTGCTGAGATGGTCCAATCCAGAGGAGAGCCAGTGGCTGTGAGCCTTCAAGTGGAGACTCCTAAGGTGGCCGGCCACCCCGCCCCCTCTGACCTGTGCCCGTTTGAGTGCGTGCCTGTGGCCACAAAGCCAGGGCCATGCCCCGCCCCTCGCCAGAGACTCTCCCCTCCGCACGGGGTTTTCTCCTCTCCTGGGCTCACATTCAGAGGGGACAACAGAGCCTTGTTCAGCGAGTCACAATGGGATGCTTGTCGGGATGACCGGGATACCGTGATACCCTGTTGGGTTTCCCTTTGAAAACGTTCTCTGGTCTGAGACTGAAAACGGAATCAGCGAGATCACTGGGAGGAGGGAGATGCCACACAAAAGGCGTTCAGAACCTCAGCTTATCTTTGAGGCCAACCCCTCCCTGGAAGCCATCAAAGTCTTCTCTGAGAAAGGACTCTGAACGTCAGTTGGAGCCACTATCTCCCCCTCATTATCTCTCCAGCTCTGCCTGGATCCTCTTGACTCATTTGAGGTTGTGTGGTTAAGAATACACTGTGCAATCACCCTGTCCTTAAAGTACATTTCTGCACATTTCAGATATGTGTGTAAATAGAGTTGACTGGAATTGTACAAACTATTTTCCACTTCTCTATATGTAGACTACTCTGCAAAACACAGACGTGGAGCCTGGGGCTGATCAGCAACGGGTGCAGTATCATTTGTTGCAGCCACACACTTCACAGGGCCATCTTGCTTGGAGAGCAGGAGAGAGAGCCTGCCTTCAGCAGCCTCACCAGGCCACTGTGTCCAAGGAACTGTGCACACTAAGACACTTGCTAGAGCTACCTGAAGGGAGAACAGTTCTTCACCATAATAAGATCCTGATGAATTATAGGGTTAAATGTGCACTTAAGATAAACTTAAAAAAAAGGTGCACTGCCACATTATAGATACACATACCAGGTGACCAACATATTTTGGTGAGTGGTTAGGTTAGAAAAATAAAGGTAAACATGAATTGTGGAAGCATTTAGCTAGAAGTTGGATTTTGTTTTTAAGAAACTTCTAAGTTATCTAATTGTCAGATCCTAGAGTCCTGGTCTCAATCCAGGACTGGCAGCAGAGATATAATTTTCATTCATTTGCCCCAAATAGTTAATTTATTGGAGAAAATAAGTCCCTTTCCTTTAGCATATAAACCCTTCCTTGCTCCATGTGTTCTGAATCTACTGCCAATCTGTTTATTGAGTTTGCAAAAACAAAACAAACAAACAAAAAAACTGAGGGGAAAGAGGCCTTGCAGACTCAAAGCAAGCCTGCACAGAGGGGCCCAGAAGATCCTGGGCCTGGGGTTTTCATCTCCCCCATAGATAGAGACTCCTTAAACTGGCTACCAGCACCTTGGGACTGGAGTGCCTTATCAGGTCTAGAGACCAGGCCAGCTGGTTGCCAGCTGGTGACCCAGGAGGATGCCCAGGGAATGGAGAAGTGAGACTGTTTCGGCAATGTAACTGGGTGCACAGCCACCTTGACCGTGGCCGGAAAACCACCAATGGAAAAAGAAAAACCTGCCCTGAAAAGGCCTTTGGGAACTTGCAGAAAAGTGCACAATATTAGTACCAGAGCTTGGTTTCCTTATCTGGGTTAAAACAAGCAATCATACCCCTTTCTTTTTAATTGTAGTGATCACTCTCACCTGCTAGCCTATGGTTCTGACTCTTACAAAACCTTAGTTGAGAAATGTATGATCTGTAGGTCCTCTTCAGTTTGGTTTTCAAGGAGGGAACGGATGAGTTTAGTGGATGCATCTTAGCCCAAGAGAGGATTGAGGTCCCAGTGTTCTTTTATGTCTGTGTGAGACCAGCTAGGTTAAGTGACAGCTCTGAGTTCATCTCCCCACTGTAGCCAATGGTGCCCTTCTCTCCCAGCCACCACTGTGAAGAGTAAACAAGATTAGGTCCAAGAAAATTACTTTGTAAAGTCTTAAAGCACTCTTTCAATCTTTGGTTAACTATTAACTCAATGAATCACTCACTCATATAGAGGTGTCAGTGTGTACCCTAAACTAACTTTCCCCTCTCTTTTCTCACTTCTTCTTTTTCATAGAATCAAGTCACACACTTTGTTATTAGACTGTCAATAAACACCCATGAGTTCTACAAGGACACTGAATTAAATGGGTTAAAATGCCCTCAAGAATCTAACCATCTAGTTGTAAAAAAGCAGCACATTAGAAGCTTTGAACTGGTAAGTCAAATTATAAAGGAACAATGGGAGAGATCTCTCTCTCTTTATGGCACAATTAATTACTCTGTTAATTTGTTAAGGCTGTCGAAACAAATTACCTCAGACTGGGTGACTTTTATTTTTTTAAAGATTTATTTATTTATAAATACAAGAGCTGGGGTACAGGCCAGAGTCACGGGAGGTGAGAGTGTTCACCAGAGACAGAGTGGGGAGCAAAACAGGCGGATAGACTGAAACACACTGCTGAGGGGAGCAGCAGGCCAGACAGGAGAGCTCTGCTACGCCATGTGGGGCTCCTCCCTGACAGGAGATTAAACTTGCGCTGCTGTACTGTGGGTGCTTCACAGTGCGGCGCTCAACCCGCTGTGCCACCAGGGAGGCCCCAGACTGGGTGACTTTTAAACAATAACAAAAAAATTTTCTAGCAGTTCTGGAGGTCTATCTCCTTGACTTGTAGATGACATTTTCTCCCTGTGTCTTTAAGTAACTGTGTGTATCCCTGTCCTAATCTTTTCTTATGAACAAACAAGTCAGAAAGCACCCTAATCACCTCATTTAACTTATTTACCTCTTTAAGGACCCAGTCTCCACATATAGTCACATTCTGTGGTACTGTGGATTAGCAGTATAATTTGAAGTTGAGGCAAAAGACAGCTCCACTCTTACTTCTCAGGATTGGGATGTTCAGCATCTTTTGTGGTTTCATACAAATTGTAGTGTATATTTCATTTCCTTGAGGAATGCCATTGGAGTTTTGAAAGAGCATGCGTTCAATTTGCATATTATTTTGGGTGAGTATTAATGTCTACTCTAAAAAAATTATCGCTTTCCTTTTTGAAATAGTATTTCACAGACAGTCATGGGACAAGGAGTACATAGTCACTTGGCTTACAGAATAGAAATTAAACATACTAGTTTTCCCCTTTGGGCCAACTACTAATATTTACAGAATAAATTCTGAGATTTATTTTTGACTTACAGCATCACTGGAAAATCAATATTTATTACGTAAAAATGAAAGGATTTTTTTGTTTATTCACAAAACTACATTGAATGGGATTTTCCCAACTAATAAGAAACCTGAGAAATGGCCATAGACAATATAAAAATGAATGTACTGTTGTCCATAAAACTTTATTTATGGATATGAAAATTTAAATTTTGTTTCAGTTTTATGTGTCATGAAATAAAATACTTTTTTTCTTTTTAAAAAGTATTTGTAAATATGAAAACCATTTTAATCTGACAGGGGTGATGGGCCAGATTTGTCCTGTGGACTGTAATTAACTGATTCCTAACCTAGAAAAAAAGAATAATTTCAAATATTCACTCCTATCTATCCTTTGGTTAGTTACAGGAACCTGAAGGGTGTTTGGTACAAGGGTAAGTGAAATGACATAAACAAGCCAGGGAGTAAATTTTTTCACTTTAGCTATTTCTAGAGACTGACTTTGCCAAAGTAAGTCGGAGACTGCTGGTGACCTCCGGCTGCACTGGATTTCTGTTGCATGATGGTTTTGAACAAGGCCACAACTTGTTTTGAATGAAAAAACACCTGCTTACAATGCTAACCAGGCTTGAAGGCAGAAAGCATAACAAATGAGCCCTTTCTATGCAAACAGCTTTTTCTGGTAGTGAAACTAAAAAAGCAGCAGCATATACAGATAAATCTGTTTTCACGTTTGTCCTTGCGCACTCTACATGGTGACCATATCTGGGAACTCTTCAGGCTGAGTTATGTATAGTAAAAGCCAATGGTTTTCGAAGTGGAGAAGCTGTTTCAAGTACGCTTCATGGAGTGCACATTGTATTACTATTAATGTTAAATTCTAGTTAACTAAATGGGATTTTGACCCTCATTTTAAAGACCTATATTAGAGGCAATGTAAATAATCTTTTTTTTTTTTTTAGCACTTTCACAACACTATAGCATCATCATCAGCTACATCTTCAAAATACTTCTTATGTTTTGAGGTAAAACAGTGTCTGGAAGGTACTAAGTGACTGAAGGAGTTCAACACCCCTATAAGACCTGTTCACCTCCATTTCACAGTTAAAGCAAAGGAGGCTTGCACTACACCTGACCTATAAACATCAGTGTGAATGACTTGACCCACTATACTATTCTGTCTCTTAATTTATCCTCCCAATTACTGTGTGAAGTTGGAATGGTTATTTCCATTTTAATGAGCATAATGTCAGAGACACTGAATGACTTGTCCCAAGTGGGTCAAATTACCATTTTATGACCTCAAGGTCAATACTGATATCACTTTATGATTAAAGTCATGTGATCAAGAAGGCGAGGGTTTTAGGTTTAAAACCAAGAAGACACAATAATTATAATATATATCATTTGAATTTTACTCATTTGCAAAAATAAGAAATTACACAAAATCTCAAGAAGTAGGTTTTATGCAATAAAAATAACAGGTTTCTTCTCATTAACACACTGAGAACCATTTTTTCTTTTATTGAGACTTAATATATAACATTCTGTCAGTCTTAGGTGTAAAGAATGATAATTTAATATATGTATATACTGGGAAATGATCACCACAATAGGTTCTATCACACTGATACAAATTTATGCATATAGACACAAATATTTTTTCTTGTGAGAACATTTAAGATTATACTGTCTTAGTAACTTTCAAATATACAATGTAGTATTTATGAATCATCATCAACTTGCTATAAATTATATACCTCAGACATATTTTATAATTGGAAGCTTGCACATTTTTATCACCTTTACTCATTTCGACTACTTTTATCCACCACTTCTAGAAACTGCCAGTCTGATCTCTGCATCTATAAGTTTGGTTTTCATAGATCCCACATATAATTAAGATCATATAGTACTTGTATTTTTCTCTTTCTCTCTTATCTCAGTATAATATCCTCAAGATCCACCCATTTTGTTGTCAATAGATTTTTTTCTTTTTCCTGATTGAACAATATTCCATTGTGTGTGTGTGTGTGTGTATTTTTTTTTCTTTTCTTTACCCATTCATTCATTGATATGTACTTAGGTTGTTTCCATAACTTGGCTATTATAGATAATGCTCCAATGAACATGTGGGTACAGATTATCCTTTTGATATTTTGATTTCATTTCCTTTGGGAAAATACCCAGAAGTGGAATTGTTACATCATAGGATAGTTCTATTTTTAATTTTTGAGAAACTTCCATGTTGTTTGCCATAGTGGTTGTACCAATTTACATTCCCAACACAGTAAGGGTTCCCTTTTCTTTTTTTTAAAATTAATTAATTATATTTGACATCTTTGTATTCCCCAGGGAGTACCCACCACCATTCCACCCGTGCACCATCACCTCAGTCCCTTGTGCTCTTTCTGCCCTCATCCCATTTTTGCCCTTCCCTTCTTCCCCTCCCCCCTCCCATAGTAGGGTTCCCTTTTCTACGTCTTTGCCAATGCTTGTTATCTCTTCACTTTTTGATAAAAGTCATTCTAATAGATAAAAGGTAACGTATATTGTGGTTTTGATATACATTTCCCTGGTGATTAGTGATATTGAGCACCCTTTAATGTACCTGATGTCCAGTTAGATATCTTCTTTGGAAACAATTCTATTTAGATCCTTTGCCCATTTTAAAACAATTGCTATTTGTTGGTTTTATAACCCATGATGAGGTTTCAGTTGCACAGCATTATAAATCAACATCTGTACATGCTATATTCACCACCATAAGTTCAGTTTCCATTTTTCAACATATAACTGCTCCATTTTACTAGATTTGCCCACCCTATTCTGCCTTCCCATCTGACAACCATTCTCTTCTATGTCTGAGAGTTTGTCTGTCTTGTTTTGTTTGTTTATTAGTTTTGTTTCTTTATTTTCCATATAAAAGTGAAATCATATGATGTTTCTCTATCTCCATCTGACTTATTTCCCTTAGTATGAAACTCTTAATGGCAGGTTTCATTTTTTTTTAGCTGAGTAGTATTCCATTATGTATACATAATATTTCTTTATTCCAATCATCCATTGTTGGACATTTAGGTTAGTTCCAACTCTCACCTTGGACCATTTATTAATCAGATTGTTTGTTTTTAATTGAGTTATATGAGTACTTTATAGAATTTGGATATTAACCCTTTAAGAGATATAAGATTTAGAAATTCTTTCATTTCATAGATTGACTTTTTTGCTGTGCAGAAGTTTCTGGTAGCAAATCTAAAAAATCATTACCAATTCTCATATCTAGTTTTATAGTTTCAGGGTTTTTTAATAGATTTACTTATTTATGTGTACAAGAACTGGGGTACAGGCAAATGGTGTGGGGGGTGAAAGGACTCACCAGAGACAGAGTGGGGAACAGAGCAGACAGATTGACTGAAATGCACTGCTGAGGGGAGCAGTAGGCAAGGCAGGAGAGGTCTCCTTCACCATATGGTTCACCTCCCTGGCTGAGGATCAAATTCATGCTGCAGTGGCTGCAGATGCTTCATAGTGCTGTGCTTAACCCCTTGAGCCACCAGGGAGGTCCTGGTTTCAGGGTTTAATGTTCAAATCTTTAATACATTTTTAGTTGACTTTTATATATGATATAATATAGTGGTCCATTTTAATTCTCACATATGGCTATTGTTCACTCAACACTGTTTATCAGAGACTATTCTTTCCCCATGATATATTCTCAATTCCTTTGTGGGTTTATTTCTGGGCTCTTATTCTGTTTCATTGAACTACTTTTATGCTGGTACCATATTGTTTGTTTGCTATAGCTCTGTAAATATAGTTTGAACCAGGAAGTGTGATACCTCCTGTTTTGTACTTCTTTCTCAAGATGGCTTTGGTCATTTGTAATCCCTTGTGGTTTCAAACAAATGTCAGGATTGTCCTGTTTCTATGAAAAGTATATTTTGTATTTTGATGGAGTTTGTACTGAATCTATAGCTTGCTTTGGGTAGTCCAGACATTTTTTGATATTAATTTTTCCAGTCTATGAGTATAGAATGTATTCTCATTTATTTGTATCATCTCAATTTTTTTCATCAGTGTCTTATAGCTTTCAATGTATATCTTTTACTTTCTCAATTACATTTATAGCTAGATATTTTATTCTTTTTAGTGTTATTGTAAATGGAGGTGCTTTCTTGATTTTTTAATAAGAAGTTTAGAAAAATGCCTTTATTCTGTTAGGAGTCGGAAAAATGTACTGATACATTAAAAAAATCATAGTTAGTCATGGAGAAGAAAGAAGCTGAGTACTACCCAAGACAACTGGTGGTTCCTCTGGGAGGGAATGTGGGCACAGCATGGAGAAAGGACACTGTGGCCTGGAGCAGACCCTGTATCCAGGTGAGACAGCTTAGGCTACTGAAGTGTCTAAGTGCTTCAGTCATGTTGATTTCTCTTTCTGATAGTTTATTTTAGTGTATGCAAATGTACCTGAGTTTTGTATATTGATATTGTATTCTACAACCTTAGTGAATATATTTACTAGTTCTAACTGTGTGTTTGTGAAGTCTCTAGGGTTTTCTATATATAATATCAAATCATTTGCAAATAGAGTCAATTTCACTTTTTCTTTTTAAAGATTTATTTATTTATGCATACAAGAGCTGGGGTACAGGCCAGAGTCACGGGAGGTGAGAGGACTACCAGAGACAGAATGGGGAGCAGAACAGGTAGGTCTACTAAAATCTACTGCTGAAGGGAGCAGTGAGAGAGACAGGAGAGTTCTGCTGCACCATGTGGGTCACCTCCCTGGCTGGGGATGGAAGTCATGCTGCAATGGCTGCAGGTAGCTTCATAGAACTGCACCTTAACCCCTTGTGTAACCAGGGGGCCCTTCTTTTTCTTTTCTCATTTGGATGTCTTTTATTGCTTCTTCTTGCCTAATTGTTCTTGTTAGGACTTTCATTACTATGTTAAATAGATGTGGCCAGAGTGAGCATCTTAGTCTTATTCCTGATCTTAGAGGAAAAGCTTTCAACTTTTCACTATTGAGCATTGTGTTAACTTTGGGTTGTTACATACACACTTTATTAAGTTGAGGTTGATTCTTTCTGTACCTGGTTCATTGAAACTTTAAAACATAATGATCTTTGCTGCCTAATTTTTCTTTAAGAATACTAATGACTAATACTAGCTAGTCCTTACCACATGTAAGACACATATAACTCTTTTAGGTACCTTACATGAGTGAAATCATATGATATTTTTATATTTAGACATACAAATTAAGTACCAAGAAATGTGCACCTGAATTAGAATTTATATGCTCTATTCCATTTTTTCCATTAGTCCTTTCCCTCCATCTTCATTTTATTTTTAAGGATCTATTTATTTATGCATACAAGATCTGGGGTACAAGCCAGAGTCACAGGAGGTAAGAGGATTCACCAGAGACAGAGTGGGGAGCAGAACAGGTAGATCGACTGAAACACACTGCTGAGGGGAGCAACGGGCGAGGCAGAGAGGTCTGCTGCGCCATGTGGGTCCCCTACCTGGCCGGGATCAAACTGTGCCATGGATGTTTACAGGGCAGCGCTCTTCTTCATTTTAAAAACAAACCATCTACCTTTGTTTATCCATGTGGAAAAAAGGCTCCTAAAATTTGGGGGGAAAGGTGCATAGACTTTGGGCAGGGAAATAATGGCAAAGGAAAAGCCTGAGTCTCTTAAAAATGAAGAGTGAAAGGTCATTGAATGGTTCCTTCCATTTTTTCACCCATTTCTTTTTTACTCTCTGGGTGTTTTTTTAAAAATTGAGGTAATATTGGTTTATAAGATTCTAATAGCTTTCAGTTATACAGCCTTTTAAATCAATATCTGCATATAATATCTCAGGTTTACCTCCAGAATTCTAGTTTCCATCCAGCACATAATCTATTTTTGTTTAACTATTTTCTTCTGGATTCTTTTCATATGATGGTGGAAGTAACTGAAGCCGCCCCTGGTAGTTGTTTTTAGGTCTTTAGGAGAGGGACTTGATGGTTACTTTATGTTTTTAACTTGTTTTAGTTAAGCTGTGTTCTGTTTTAAGAAACAAAAAAATGTGGCTCTGCTGGTGATGTTAAATTCATCAGCATTATGATTTCATGTATGACTGAACCTGGGGATTTGTGGCTGAGGTTTATTTTCAGGGCAATAAGATGATGGGTCTACCCCAGTGCTATAGATTCTTGTCTATATCTTTCAATCATATTGAGCAAATCCTACCTTCTTCCTGATTGAAGTCATTTAGACTGTGTATGTATTTATGATCCAATCCTTGTGATAGTGCAGGTAGAACAATACTGATTGGCTTGGAGCCCACTCTTAGCAGAGGCTAGGGTCCATCCACCAAAATCATATGGAAGGAAAATTCACTGCCTTTAGGAATGATTGGTAAGTAGGTAACAACTAATCATATCCTTTATCATAGTACATGGATTATTAATAAAAAATCCTATATATTGTGTTACTGCACAACATATAGGGTTATTAAGGGAATAGCAAGTCAGAGCTAAATTAAAATTCCCCATGTCCAACTTACCCTTATCACTAATTGCCTTAATTCAAATGCTAATTTGAAAATATTGCCACCACCTACTATGTGACTCTGCTTCAGGAACTGTGTTAAAACCACCCTGCATCTTCAAATTCCACCCTATGTTCTAGAGGGTACCACATTTTAACAAAACTAAAATATTGAGAAGCACACAGTATGTAGAGCTCACTGGTGCTTTTGGCCTGGGTGTTTTGAATGGTAGGGGCAGGTCTGACCATGGATTCATGGAAACTCTCTTAATCTGCTCATTTGGAAAGGATGATAATAGATGCCATGCATCCTCCTAGAACCACTGGGCAGATTGGCTGAAATAGCTAGCCATGTGAAGGTTCATGCTGAACCATGGAAGCACCAAATAAAGTAATTAAATGATACAGTAATTAAATGATAAAGTCTCTGAATGATATACAATGCTTTACAGGCTTTGCTTTTTTTCAAGTGGCCAAATATTTAGTTTAAATTAAAGTTTTTTTTAATGACTTCTGGTTCATTTCTTCAATGGGAGGTCACTTTCCTGTAAAAAGCAATTTTTAAAAGTTTGTCACATTGTAGTCATCCATAATATGATACTTAAAAGAAATTGGATCTGCCATACAACACAGCAATTCTACTCCTAGGTGTCTATCTGGAGAATACAAATTTACTCACTTGAAGGGAAACATGTGCTCCTATATTCATTACAGCACTGTTTGTAAACTATTGAAACAACCTAAATGCCAAAATATGGATGAGTGGATCAGGAAGATGTGGTATATATACATGATGGAATACTACTTAGTTATCAAAAAGGTACTCTTGCCATTTGCAGCAATGTGGATGGAATGAGAAGGGATTATGTTAAGTGAAATAAGTCAGAAGGAGAAAGGTAAATACTGGATGGGTTACTTATATGTGGAATATAGAGATACCAAGGGATCAGGTAAAGTCAAGTCAAAACAAACCTAGAAAGTTGATTATAGAACTGTGACTACCAGAGAGGATAGGGGTGGAGAAGTGGCAGGAATAAAGTGGGAGGGGGAAGAGAAGACTATGGGGATGGAGTGAAAGTGCTTTGGTGGTGGATGTGTAGTAACAATATCCAAAGGGGAGATCCTATACCTCTAAAATAGAAATAGTGATATAAACCAAGTTAACAAAAAAGACTTATTTTAAAAGAAAGTGCAGTTTAAAAGGTTAAGTGAATTTCATAGTCACTTGGAAAGCAGTAATTATAAAATTTGATCTTAACAATACTTTCATCTATGAAAAAATCTGGGAGAAAAAGTCTAGAAAGCAAGCTTATAACAGTCACTTAACATTGATCACATGGTAATGGGAAATCTAATTTTTTAAGTCACTGCTTTCATCAGTAGAATAGGAAAAGTAAATTTACATTTAAGAGTCTAAGAGGGTGTGTGTTTTTCAGATATGGTGAACAACATATTAATGTAGAAACTTGCTTGCTTAGGGCATTTGGGGCGTAAGTGGTATTTAGGTGGGTAGGTGTTATCTTTCTCATAGGCAGAAAGGAGAACTCAGTGGATAGGTGAGCACAAGTAGAGAGAGGAAGTGCTCCTAAGTGCTCAGGGAAGAAAGCAGAGATTTGAGAATTGTATGTGCTGTTCTTGGTTTTGCAACTAAATAGTCATGTGATTGTGGGTTAACCTGTTTCCCTAAACTGAAACATTACATACATAACTCTACAAATTTAATGATACGTAGTAAATGGATTAATTCGTAAGCATTCTTACACCTTTCCAGAAAAGTACAAAGGGCAATGACAGCATAAATATTTTAGTTGATGATATGAAAGGCTGATATAGGGTTTTTAATTATAGCAGATTGTTTCTCTTCTATTTCAAAGAATGGTCTTATCATAGTTCAGTGAGAAGGATCTGTGGGTAGGTAAGGAAGTAAGTTCAGGGGAAGCTTGGAAGAGGGGACAGGAAGGCAAGGAGTGACAAAGATCTTCTAAAAAGGATGCCTGAGGCTGACTGGTGTTAGGTTAAGGAGAATGTGTTAAGAGAATATTTCAGTTGAGAAAAAGCCTGTGCAAATACCAGGAGGAATTGAGAGCGGTAGAATCAGGGTTCGATTTTAGGATGTGTAATGGAGGGTGAATGGTATGGCTGAGCGATGTGTCAGATTTGTGTTGGTCTTTTAGGGTAAGGGAACACATTTGGGCTATATTATGAGGGTAATATGAAGGAGAATTCAGGGGTGGTATTCAGACTTTCACTCAGGCAAAGGATGGACTAGACTTTGAAGACTTTTAGGTTGGAGAAATGTGATCAGTTTTAAGATTTAGAAGAAGTGTTTACTTGGCTTTGGAACTGGAAGATAAATAGACAGGGAATAGCTCTGGAATTACAAGTAACTAAGGAGGCCAGTTGCAGTATCTGATGCTACAGACGAGGGTCACCTAAATGGGGGTAATATCAGTGATAATCATAATTAAGATGATTGACCAATTTAGAAGTCAGAAGTACTTCATAAATTAGATTTGAACAGTAAGTCAAAATTTATTTGGCCAGTCCATTGTAGCCTCCATGGGATAGCTACTGTGTTAGTATTGCAACCTCACAAATTACCCAAAAACTTAGTAAAGTTAAAACCACGTTTATCTCACAATTTCTATAGATCAGGTACCTGAATGCAGCTTAGTCTTCTGTCTCTGACTTGAGGTCTTTTTTTTATTATTATTAGTTTTATTTAATTATATTTGACATCATTTGTAGTCCCCAGGGAGTTCCTACCACCATTTTACCCATGCACCATCACCTCAGTCCCTTGCGCTCTTTCTGCCCCCATCCCTGTCTCAGAATGATCCCTTTGGTTTATCTTTGACCTTTTGATCTTGTTGAGTTTTTTGTTTGTTTGTTTGTTTTGGGTTGTAATTGCTCATTTCCTTGGTCTTTTTTTTTTTAAGTGGAAGAGTTATTTTATTGGAATGACTTTTTTTTATCAAAAATTTTTTAATATAAATTTTCTTAATTTACATATATTTGACATCAATTGTAATCCCCATGTATTCCCCATCACTGTAACACCTGTGCACCATCACCTCAGTCCCCCATGCTCCCGTCTGCCCTCCACCCTTCCCCTCTTCCCTCCTCACCAAGTGTCCCCAGTTTGTCCTTGTCTTCATTTTTGGTTTTTGTTTCTTTTATATGATTGCAAAGAAGCTGTGGGTGAACTGTGCTCTCATGTGAAGGTTGCAGGTGAAGGATGGTTGGAAGGCCTCATTTGCTTGCCACAAGGGGTTCTCAAAAGACAACTCATTTTTTCTCAGGTGAGCAGTGCAAGAGTGAAAGAGTTCCCAAATGAAAACTATAGTTATTTTGTAGTCTAATCTTAGACATGATAGTGCATCACATCTGCCAAATTCTACTCACTAGAAGAGTCAATACATACATTCCACTCAAAGTGGGAAACTTAGATGAGTGTGAACAGCTGGAGGCGAAAATCATCAGGAGGCTGTCATAAAGGCTGCCTACTGGTTAGCAGCTATCCTTTATATAAAAATCATCACCTTACCATAGGTTTCCATTAATAAAGATTTTAAAAGATAACTACTGAAAAAATGATATAATTCCAAAGAAAAATAATTATGTAATTATAATTATAAAAATGCAAGTAAGTTTTAAATGTTTTATTGGTGTTACTAATGGTTAGCTGATGACAGCAAAGATCTACTTCCTACACCTTGTAGCTTTTTATCCAATTTTTTCTAAGTCTTCTTTCATGTTTGTTGGTTTTATTTTCATATACCACACCATAAAATTTCAAAACATATGGTGTTAAATCTGTTACAGTTGTCTAGTAAAATGCAGCTAGAAACCATTTGTTTCTAAAGAGAATCCTGATAGTAAAAGGTGAGACTGTCACTAGCAATCTGATAAGAAATTAAAAAAAAAAATTAAAAGCTCTTTGTGTGAAATTCAGTTCTGGGGGATGAATTAGAATTACTTCAAATTGCGATTTATATTTTCTCCAAGGAAAAATATCTTTTTCTAGCACAAATGTTGATTTTGTGAGCATAAATCAATACATGCAGTGGGGTACAGGATAAAGAGCAAACAGTCCAAGTGACCTGGGGTCCCAAAGGGTAGAATTAAAAATGCATTGAGGGCCTCCGTGGTGGTGCAAGGGGTTAGCATCCACAGGTGTGAAGCATCCACAGCCACTGCAGCACGATTTCGATCCCCCCCAGGGAGGTAACCCTCCCTCATCCACAGCTCCCCTCAGCAGTGTATTTCAGTCGATCTGCCTGTTCTGCTCCCCACTCTGTCTCTGGTGAATCCTCTCACCCTCCACACCTCTGGCCTGTACCCCAGTTCTCCTATGCATAAATAAATAAATCTTAAAAAAAAGTCTTATAGGGCCTCCCTATAAGAGCAGTGGGTTAAGCAACACACTATGAAGCAAACTGCAGCCACTGAAGCACGAGTTCTATCCCTACCGCTGGCCGGGGAGGGGACCCACATGGTGCAGCAGACCTCTTCTGCCTTGCCCGCTGCTCCCCTCAGCAGTGTGTTTCAGTCAGTCTGCCTGTGCTGCTCCCCACTCTGTCTCTGGTGGATCCTCTCACCTCCTGTGACTCTGGCCTGTACCCTAGCTCTTGTATGCATAAGTAAATAAATCTTTAAAAAAAAAAAAGCCTATACATAAAGATGTCACTGCATATAAGGAAAACTTGAACATAGCCAAAAATGTTCCATAAAGAATAACTAAATAAGTTATAGTACCTCCAGTCAATGTAGACTGAACAGCTGTTTGTACTGTGACTAAAGACTATGAAGACATAAATGCATTTTAAAAAATATTTATTTATTTATGCATAGGAGAATTGGGGTACAGGTGTGGAGGGTGAGAGGATTCACCAGAGACAGAGTCGTAAGCAGAACAGGTGGATCTACTGAAATCCATTTTATGGGGAGCAATGGGGGATGCAGGAGAGGTCTGCTGCACCATGTGGGTCAATTCCCTGGCTGGGAATGGAATTGTGCTGCAGTGGCTACTGGTAGCTTCATAGTGCTGTGTCTTAACTCTTGAGCCACCAGGGAGGCCCTTTCATGTATAAGGCTTTTTAAAAAATCTCAAGTATTTCCTCAGGATAGAACCTCAGGAATCAGATAAGTGACAGAATATAACTGGATTGGTTTGTAGGCTGAAGAGCAAATTTTCAGGATGGTTGAAAACCACATCCGGAGGTAAAATGGAAATGGACAGCCTTGCAGCCAGTTCAGTCAATGCCTAAATGGAGGGCCTGGCAGGGACAGCAGAATCCAGGGACAAGGCAACAGATGGGAGAGACAAAAGACAAGATACTGAGTATTTGGAGTCAAAGATACCTGTTGGAACTTTAATCCCTGGGTTGAGGACATACAGCCTTGATTTGGGGATGAGTTTAAATGGGTTTTAAATCATCTGAGATCTCAATTCCACTTCTTTTGCAAAAGGCACTAATGATGAATAGCTAGTAAATCAGTGAATTATCTTTACAGGCTAGCAAATGGATGTTACATTTTAAAATTTCTAACTGATGAGCTAATCGGTATCCAAAGACTGTTGTAATTGGTATTATAAATCCTCAAAATCTAGCAGTATCTGGCACACTTATTTAATAAATGATTATTAGGGAAAAGAAATTCCTTTGCATACTACTATTTACATTTCCTCATGTAAATATTTGTTGAGATGCTTTCCCTCCTATTTATGAGAAAAACAGTTTTAAAGACAATGAACTTCAAAAATGGAGTCTATGTCTTAAAACAGAGTCAAGCAATTCTCCTGACCCTTGCTGTGGTTGAGGTTCATAAGGGGTTCCCCAGCATGGTGGTCCCTTTCTGTAGATACTGGGATCTTTATTAGCTCTTATGGCGAGACTGTGAGGTCTGAAAGAACTCAAATAAATTCTACCAAGACCCAGAGCTGGTTTAGACTTACAAAGAAATAGCTGACAGTTATAACAAAAAAACTAATAATATTTATTATTTTTAATCTGAGATATTATTCCCAAAGAATTAAGATAATCAGGAATGTATTTTCATTGGGACAGTTAATACCACAGTAATTTAGGACTTCTAAGTTCTTATTAGAAATTCTGTAAAAGATTGATCTGTATACTTCTAGTTAGGAGGAAGACCTTTTTCAGTATTTTAATTCTTAAAATTCTTAAAATGTATATATGATTTCACTTTCCAACTTAAAGTTTTAAAGGTTCCTATTGCCCAAGAATACAATATAAATTTCTAAGCAGTTTGACTCTAATGATAAGGTACTGAAAGTCTCAAAATAAAAGTGGTTTTTGTTCTCTAAAAATCTAGTTGTGCAAAATCTAAATTGGCGTCAGTAGTAACAGTTCAAATGTGGTTTATTCAAAACCTGAAATTAGCTAGTACAAACTGAGATATGCCGCAAGTTTAAAATACACACCAAATATTGAAGACTTAATATAAAAACTTAAGTATCTCATTAATAATCATCTATTGAAATATTTTCAATAAACATAATTTTACTTGTTTTACTTTTTAAAAATGGCTAGAAGAAATTTTAAAATCATTACTTTTGGCTCACATAGTTCTATTGAACAGAGTTGATCTAGATTTCTATTTATATTCTTCAGTATTTCTACTAGTCAGCTCACTTAATTACAGAATGTCTTCCCCCTTCAATCCTGGAGAATTAACTCCTCTCGTGAAAAGACAGCTTTTTCTTACAGTCTCCAGGAAATGAGTTTACTGGAGAGTAAGGAACTGCAAACAGGGATAATACAAATTTGCTTCTCTTCTTTCACTTCTACTTCTGGGTACTCATTACCACACACACATCACTGATCTGGATGAGAATCTCCTCCCACACTTCTGGGCAAGCCTAACTTCTTGAGTTATAAGGGATCAAAAGGAGGCTCTTTACTTGGCGTCTCTGGGCCCCTAAGAGAGATCATGGATAGGATTCAAATGGCATGGCAAGATAGAAAACTAAGCTTCTAGCAGTATCTGTGTTCTGCTACATAGAAATATTACTTTCATGTACTATTTCAGCTGTTGTAGTTTTCCTGAAATACCATTTACAATGTAACATTGCTTAGAAATTGTAGTAGCTCCTACAAATTTTAATTTGTTAAAAAGCCCATCTTTATGCAAATTCTCAATAACTTTGATATACAGTGATTCCCTTGCAATTATAGGGTTTTAGTCTATTAATTTAAAAGCATTTTTCTGACAAGAGACCCTTCTGCTAGCCAAGGCTGAAAACCAATGATTTCAGGAAGCAGCTGGTATTCCACACTAACTCTTCAGCAATACCTTTAATACTTCTAACTCTACATTTGTTGATGTCTAAATATACTTGGCTTTCTTTTGCCTTTGTGTCTCCTAAACTCTGGTTCCTTTCTTAGACTGTTTTGTCCCAATTTGTCAACGTGGAAAATTCTTACCACTGCATCTCTTCCTGTGGCAACTTACCAACCTGTTCAAGTGGCAACCTTATCATAGTACACAGCACACCGTGTCACACTTCCCAGCTCCTTGAAGGGGCACTTCGGGTCTATCTCACTCAGTCTGTTAAAACTTTTCTTTAAGTGTGGTATGTAGCATTATTTTTTAAGGTAATAGATGAACATATTTTTTTAATATTAAAGAACACATTTTTAAAAATTATATTTGACATCATTTGTATTTCCCCAGGGAGTACCCACCATCATTCCACCGTGCACCATCACCTAAGTCCCTTGTTCAGTGAGCAGATATTTTAACTGTTATTTGGGACACAAAAAAACAGACACTTTCTTTCCAGTACAGTCTAATAGGTACCAAAACTAGGCAAGATATACAAAGTTACTAAATTAAATCAGTGAATTAAGATGTAATAATAAAACAGGATTTAATGATAAGAATGCATATAATGCTGATAAAATGAAAAGAACAAGTGCCATTATCATGCCATTCCTGGCAGGACTGACCAATCAATAGGAAAAGAATAAAGATTAAGAGGCATATATATTGGCAAAGGGCAAAAAATTTTGCTTCTTGGAATCTACCCTACTTAGAAATACACTGCAGTAGTAATTGCAATTGCAAAATGTGGGAACAATTTAGGTGTTCATTGTTAGGTAATGGTTAAAGAAAGTCTTGTATATTTGTATGGTGTAACTGATAAAACAACAGTGCAGCAGATGTGTATGTACTGATATGGAAAAACTTATAAGACATATTGAAGTAAAAACAAAATCAAATGTCAAAATATAATCCTATCTCACCCTGCTGTGTGCACACAAGCTTTTTTTTGTTCAGGGAAATGCTTTGAATGAAGATACCAATATGTAAACAGCTGTTGTCCTTGAGGGGCATGGAAATGTGGAGTTGTACAGAAAGGGCTGAAGGCAGGGGTTGAGGGTAAAGGTGAGTTGTGATTTTTTTTTACTTGCTCAATTTATATTTAAATTTTGCAATAAAATGTTCATTTTTATTAAAGTCTTTAAAATTTTTCCACTTAAGAAGAAAAAAAAGTTTCACTAGAACAAGGGCTGCTAGCATACTCACTTCCGTTTTATTCTAAGTAGTTCCAGGGCCTTTATTTTTATCCATTTTGCATATTTGGATTTTCTTAAGATTTTATTTCAACACAAGAGTAGCATAAAAGACAAGAACATTAGTTCTAAAGTCCTTTTTGAACACTAACAATCTATAAATGAGTACATGAATCAATTGTGTTATGGGTGACTAACAGGCGGGAATATATTAACCTTAGGTTTCTGGTTCTACTTGTGTAGGGTTCAGGAAGATAAATATGTTTGTATATTGACAATATATAAGTATGAAAATGTATCGTGGGGAAAAAAAGTATGCATAAAAGGTTACATAACAAAACTATAAAACAATTAGTTTCTCTTACCATTCTACCTCCCATCCACCTAAGTAGCTAAGTAAAGTAATACTCTAGTTCTAGGGGCCAACCAAACACAAGTCTATTTATGACCAATGTTACCATTATTCTAAAAAATGGTGACAAATATACTCACGGAAGATGAGGAAAAAGGTGTAAGATCTGAGAACAGTGAAATTTTGATAGTGAAAATTTATATAAAATTAATGTAATCTTAAATGACCAACTCAACTGCTACTTTATTGCAGGACAATCAGGCACACATCATAAAACTTCAAGAAACAGAAGTTAGCATTGCTTCTCCACAGTCTAACAAAGTTGTTTTTTATTTAAGAGCAATTTTTTTCAGTATTACTGGAAATTCCCTCAATTCATTTCAATTCTCTTCATTCCAACCCAGTTAAAACCCTATTTTGCTTAATGTTTACCATGCTCGGGTTATTAAAAGATAAAAGTCCCAAATCCCCATGGCCAGAGCCCTACATTCTTTTTACTTCGTAAAAATGACTGAATATAATTTTTAGGTGAATGATTAAGCATAAATTATAAAGTCCTACATTACAAAATATACTTCATATTGTTTTGCAATGGAAATTAAAAAAAAGTAGTTTTATAAGATAAAAGGATGTTAAAGCAAATTCCAAATGTAGTAAAGACATGAAAATAAGAAATCCTACAAAAGTTTGGGTAAACGTACTTATATTCTGGGAATAGAAGAGTTTTCAAATAGACCTAAATCCAGAGCAATGAGGAAAAAAAGCTGTTAAGTTTTACTATATAAAACTCTAAATATGTCTAAAAATGAACAACAGAACTGGGTAAAAACATGTAAGTATGACTAAAGGCTAAAGCCTAAAGGCCCTTTATTTACAAAGAAGTCATATGTTAATGAGAAAAAGACTATCCAAATGAAAAATTACTAAAAGATAGGAACAGTAAGTTTAAAGGAGAAAAATTATTAAAAGAAGACCAAACACATTAAAATATGCTCAAGTCACATTCAAATTAAGAAAACACATACACATAAAATATTTTATTTTTTGATATGAGATACCAAGAATTAAAATGCTTGAGATGTCCAGAACTTGGGGGAGTGGGGTAAATTGAAACATTCACACTAATCACAGCACAGAATAGTTGAAAAAATGCAAAAAACCTGAAATAGTCCAAAAAGTAAAGCAATGGGGAACTGGTTAAACTGCAGCTTTGTCAGAAGATGGAATAAAATGGGACTTCAAGTGAAACGAGGTAGGTCTATGTATGTGTATACTGATATAAAAAGGTCTTTGAGTAAAGAAGTATATATGCTTTTTAAAAAAAGGATATGATCAGTAAAAAAAGGGAGGTGTACTGAACAGTGCATCAGTGAGGGAGAAAAACTATACTGCAATTCCTTTCTATCCTTCAAAGCTGTATTTATTGTTAGATAGATGAATAAAAGATAGGAGAAGGGATGGAAGACAGGATTCAGTTTTTACTATTCTATATACTGTCATGCTTTTAGCCTTAAACGTGTAACATTATTCACTTTTGTAGTGATTAAGCAAGTAAACAGACTAACTCAGTCATTGTTTACTTGGTATCTATATTAAAAAAGCACAATAACTGTTTTTTACACATTATATCAAAATATACAAGCTAAAAAAATTACAATACAATCAGATACATATACATACAACTTGACTGACATTAAGCATGGTGACATTAAGCATGTCAACTATTATTACTATACAATATACACTGTTACTGTAGCCAAAGATCTCATAAACTTCATTAATATTTATTAATTTCGTTTAAAGTTTTCATTTCACATGGTGATTTAAGATGATGGGTACAAAATATTAGCAAATATAGAAAGATATTTCAAATGTCTCATTTGACTAATGTTCTGACCACTACATGATCTTTTTGTCCTTGGTACAACCTCACAGTTATGTTTCTGGGGCTGATCTTCTAATTAGGTCACCAAAATAAGCAGTGATTGTCTTTAATTTATTATTAAGAAAGTTTTGTTCTATTTCCACTTGTCCTCCAGGTCCAGCTAATGATGCCACCTAAAAAAGAACAAAAGAAATTAACACATACATAAACTTGATTTCAAAAAGTCTTTCCTTTGTAACTTTTTTATATTCCTTATGAAATAGGAAGACTAGTTCCTATTTAAGTCTTTCAAGTAATGATGCATCTCAAGTGTTAACGTTCACTTTCCATGTAGGTATTAAATAATATATAGCAGCAGAAATAATTTGTTTCAGACACTTTTGATTATTATATGTAAGACCATGGTGCTATGTTTTTGTACAGGAATTAATCTCTTCAATTCCAGAAACTAAAATACTCAGAGGAAGATCAAATGAATCTTTATTTCCCAAATATAAGGTTTACTTATTAAGATAGGAATTTCAAGACTAGTTCCTTTTCCTGAAAGCTTCTGTCCTGTTCTTAGCTTCTCTAGTCACTCTCGTTCTTTCAACAATATTTACTTAGTACCTAGCACTACAGGATGCCAGGAATATATCAGAGAGCAAGATAGGTGTGAACCCACTCTCATGACTTCCCTGTCCATCTGCTGTCCTT
The DNA here is from genome assembly GCA_019455555.1 of Galemys pyrenaicus. Classification (NCBI taxonomy): domain Eukaryota; kingdom Metazoa; phylum Chordata; class Mammalia; order Eulipotyphla; family Talpidae; genus Galemys; species Galemys pyrenaicus. The sequence goes on from JAGFMF010011524.1 coordinate 727,012, forward strand.
CAGTGTTCTAAGGTTCCCCTTCCTTTTTATAGTGGTAAAACATTTTATTCTTTGAGGTCTGCTAGAATATAATAACCAACTCTTTTTCGGAAGCTAAAAGCACCATTCCCTCCCCATGTCCAGAGCTGACATCAAAAGGATACTAATCAAATGACCTGGTATCAGGGACAGATAACTGCTAAAGATTTTTTTTTGCTCCATGACAATCATGTTTGTACTTCAAGTTCTTATATAGATAAAGCTTGTATTCATCTTTTCATCTAACTCCCCAGATTTATTGCCTGGCAAATATATTACCTTGTAACCAATGATCACATCAGCAGAGCTCAGTTTATTAGAGTAGCAGTAAGGATTTAGGGAAAGGGGAATGCAGTGGAAAACCCTAGGGGTCAGAACAGGACAGTGCCTGACAAAGGAATACCCAAGTAGCAGGGACACGTACAAACAAGAGCATTTCAGCATTTTCTGAAATTCTGTAATTGTAATCAACAAAACTGTAATTTGTACTTTGGCCTAGTTTGGTTTGGAGACTGAGAGCATCTCAGTGGCATTACACATACTGTATCAGCACTGGCAGAAGCAAGTTTTATATACACAACCAGTGAATATGTATTTTAAAGCATTACAACTTCCTCTTGGGAAAAAAAGTCACAGATAAAGAAAAAAAAGCTGTCCACCAAGTAGGTAAAAATTTCAACATTAATCCCTGCCAGTAAAGAGACACAAAAGAGCTGTTTCTAATGAATAGCAATAGATGACAATACAAGTCAAACCTAGTTGTTAAAATAATAACAAGCACAAATCCCCTACTATTTGCTAATAAGGAAATAATAATTAAAGTAACACTAGACATTAAAAATAGCCATGTAGTCTCAGAGTGGCAATTATCAGTGTAACAGTTTTATTGTCTATTTTGATATGTTTTATCAGTCTGATTTTTCACAAAGAAATATAAAATGAAGATCTGAATTTAACCAATAAAGACTTTGACATTGTGATTTATAAGGTATGCATTTGGTCATTTGGATGACCAAAGTATATTTCTTTTATACATTTGTTCTTTATCTACAGATTTGGCTCACAACTCTCCCACTCCTAATAATTTTGTGTGTTGAGGTGACAGATTAGGAAGCACCTAAAGATGTGGCCTGGTTAGAACTTTGTTCTCACTTTCCTGATCCCCTGGTAGAGAAGGTGAAGGCTGAATCAACTGCCAATGACTAATGAGTTAATCAATCATGCCTAAATAATGAAGCCTTCATCAAAATTCCCAAAAGAACCCCCTCAGCTAGCTTCTGGGTTAACAGATGGAAATTGGGTAAGTGGTATGGCTTCAAGAGGGCTTGTAAGCACCTAACCTCTTCGCCCATACCTTGTCCTATGCATCTCTTCCATTGACTGTTCCTGAATATCCTTTGCAGTAAATAGGTGATCTAGTGAGTAAACTGGTTTCTTGAATTCTGAGTCATTCTAGCAAATTAACTGAAACTGAGAAGGGTGTCTCTGATCTAAAGTTGGTTGGTGAGAACACAGGTGACAGACAGCCTGAGCTTTTAGCCTGTGGAACCTGAGACTATCTTGGGATAGGCAGTGTCAGAATTGAGTTCTCTAATACCCTGCCAGAGTCTGAGAATTGCTTGTTGGTGGGGGAAGCCTACGCATACTCATGGTGGATAATGAGCTAAAGGAATAAATACTCAAAAGCATTGTGACTAATACATCTAGTTTTCACAATAAATTTTTTATGCAGTAAGGCATTAAATGAAGTATGTCTTTTGTTCTTTTAAGTAAGTGACTTATTCAAAGAAAACGAGATTTGCAAACTGACATTTTTATTTAGGGCTGGAGGAGAAGGGGAGTTTGGGAAAGTATGGGGAGGGCAAAGTAGAGGAGAGAACAGATTGAATTAAGAGAACAGAGTCAGAGGTCAGACAACAGTGAAAACTACTGGACTAGTTCTAGCAAAAACAGCAGTCAGAGGAAAATTTTATTACCAGTCCTACCACTAACTTCCTGCATCAATTAAAAAGTGTCTTTAGATAAGCACTGGTTTGTTTTCAAGATCTGGAAAACAGAAATACCATTATCTCCCTAAAAAGGAATTCCGAAGAAATAATTTTCTAAAATTTATTTGGAAAAAATGATAAACAATATAAAAATGGATGGTTATTATTTTTAAATATAAGCCGCACACAGAATTACACCAAAATACATATTTGAAGAGATAGGATTTTTTATTCTTTTTTTCCACTTTCTAGATGATTGCCTTTTTTAAGATAAAAAGCATGAAGATATGACTAAATGGGAGCTTTTTGGAGTCCATCACAAAATAGTCAAATTATTTTATTCCACAACTATCTGCTAAGCAGGGACTTTTTTTTGTTTAGTAACTCCAATGCCCAGAACTGAGGTTTTGTTCTGATTAGTGGAGTATAGCAGACAAAATAAAATAGTCTCTGTTTCATGAATCTACATTTTGTTAAATTCAGAAGATGGACAAAGCTGGAAGGTTAATATGTCAAAACATGACGAGAAAACTTGTAGTGTTCAGAAAGAAATTACGTTTTCAAGGGTTCTAATTAGAAATAGTTTCTAACTTTAACCTTTTGTAACTTTTTCACAGTTTACAACTATATATCTGTATCTTAAATATTAGAATTCTGGAGTTGGAAAAACTGTAAGATTATATACATCATGCCAGTAAATAATATTTTGCTTCAACTAAACTTAACACTAACAATTTCCAGCTGTCTTTACTTTTCACTTTTGACAATATTTGATTCCTTACTATTTTAAGTTAAATGAGATTTCAATGTTTAAGTGTATCTTTTTTTTTTCCAGATGGCCTTTCAGACACCTTGAATGCTACCTCAAGCTCTCACAGATATTCTCTTTTTTCAAACACTTACTTGTTGATCAAAATACATGTGATGTTTAAAAGCTCATCTACAAAGTGTTTTAGGAGATGACTACCAATATCCAGTACCATCTTTGTACTTTACTTGTTCTTAGAACAGGATAGAGGGAATGTAAAGTTTGTTATTAAATAAAACATAAAAGACCCGAGAATCAGTAAGCCCCTGGCTATTAGCACTATATGTATGTAAGAAAATAGAAATTCTTCTATTTTCTATCTGCTATTAGCCACTGAAAATTTACTCAGAGGTATTAAAGAAATATAATAAGCTTATATTTAGAAGTATCCATGCCTTCCCAATTCCACTTGTGAAGCCATTTTTATAGTCACAGTGAAGAAAAATATACGCAGTACAAGAACCAGTAGTATGATACTGCTCTGACTGTTCAGGGGCAAACTTTCCAAGAGAAAAGCTGGCTAATAAAATTAAAAGTTAATCAAATTTGTGTTCTTAATAGCAATCTATGATTAAATAGTAGATTTCACAAACAACAGAGTTGGTTTAGAAAAATCAGAGTTGGTTTGCTACAAGAGATAAGAGGATACCTGTGACAGATAAAGCTCGGGAGCTAGTGACTTTTGCCTTGTGGTGAATTTTTAGCCTTCTGTTGTCTTTCTTACCAATTAGAAAAGGAAGAGAACTGATTTAGCAGAACGCTCTATTTTCCTTTGCTTCACTAGCCACCTCACATTCTATGGTGGGCTAATTCTGTGGTAAGAGATGAATCTGTTCCTTTTTGGTAATGAATACCTTGTGAAGATATTAAGGCACCAGCTCTGTCACTCTGATGCAGAACAAGCAGGTAAATCACTAAACTTCTCTAGTTTACATGTCAATAAGATCATGCTGATAACCTGATTTATTCACTCCAAAGCTGTTATGACCATCCAATTCAGAAAAATTTACAAACTTTAAGTATGTCATTTAGACAAGATACATTAAATAAGTTCCTATGTTGTATATAAATGCAGGGCAATGCTCTTTTAGTAGCAGAATGTACTTTTGAGTGCTCTGACTTTTTCAAGAGGTATCTTCAGCAGTTTTAGAGTTTATTATTTTTACCAGTACCATGTACAATAAGTCCAATACATTTCTTAGCCTTCTTTCTAGTCCCCTGTTGCTGGTGCCCAGAACTGCTGGAGTGACTTTATAATACCCATGGTTATGGCTTTGGCTATGAAAGTGATGCTGTAAGACCAGATTACTACTATGGAAATTTTGTGTAGAACAGCGAGTCTTTTATCAATTTTAAAATTTAGAAATCAGTAAGCCCCAATCTTCTATTTATTAAATATGCAGATACTATAGCTAAAAAACAAAACACTTGCAAATAAACTATATTTTCAGATATTTTTCGGCATTCATTCAAAAACAAAAACATTAAATAAAATTAGTTATATTTACTAAACAACTGTTACCAGCTTTCATTTAATCAACAGCTTTAGTTAGTCAAAAGCATCTATGGTTTTAGAAATGTTAAAATCATGCTGATAATTTTCCCTTCCTTCTACGTATCTATTAGATAGACCTATTTAACCAATAAAATAAAAAGTATAATGACTTCTACAGTTAGAAAATTCTCCCTTCCTACATGATGGAATGGAATACAAGAGCTCTTCAATGGATGCCTCAAGAACCCAGTCACCTAGAAAGGTATCTTGATTAAATCTAACATCAATTTCTATACTAAAGATACAACTTAAAAAACTATAGGGTAAGTTTTACCTATGTGATCAGGTTAATCTGTAAATATTTTCCTGCATTATCAGGAAATAAAATAGGTGAGGTTGAGGCAAACTGTTATCATAATGTCTATGTGGGGAAGTCATGGAAAGGTGGAGTAAGTCTACTAAACAAGTGCCAGAAATTAAAAGATGCTGGACTTTCTAGCATCTTTCTATTTAATTATTTCAATCTTAGGGGATGCTTTTCTAGATTTCCCTGTTTTCTGTACTGGTATGAACAGATTATAAAGAAAAGTAACTTACCTTGTACTGAAAAGTATTAAGTGCTACTATTACTTTTCCCAAATTAGCCATTTTAAGAGATATGAAACTGAACAAAGATAAAACATCCAGTAACCAATCCCCTCAAATTCCTGCATCTGGTCAGGAGACAGGACTCATTTAGTTAAACATTCCACCCACAGGGATTTCATTCACGGTGGTGTCTGAAAATCACTGCAGTATAGCTTCTTTGGGGAAACTAACCATTTTTCTCTACTCAGAGACATCTACTTATATATATTTATCACTTAAAAGAAAGGTTTTTCATCTTTGAAAAGCATGGCAGATCCAAAAAGTCAATACTGGCTATAGTTCTATGGTTATCAAAATAAAGAAATAAAGGGAAAACAGCAAGACATAAGTGTCAAGTAGATAAAATCTGGTCTCTCTGGATTGAATCCAATCAGTTTCCAAGTCTTGAGAGTGATTTCAGAGTGAGACGTACCTTCTTTTCTAAGAGCCTATTATAAAAAGACTTTCAAAATTATTCAGTTCTTGAGTTTCATAGTGAGAATTCAGATAAAAAGGGATACATGTTGTGGAATAATGCCAAACAGAAATAGGAAATAAGAGATCAAGGTAATAGGGCCCTAGAAAAAACAATTTACTAGACAAGAAAACAATAAGCCTCATCTCCTGAGTGGAAAACTTGTAAGAAAAGTTGTATTATTATTTAGTACATATTCAGTTTAGCTTTCTTAAATATACATATTATCCAGAGTACAAATTATTCCCTGACAGGAAATTAAATGTTCTTTAGAGCCCATTTCCATGGGAAAATGCAGTCTGAATTTAAAATAACAGACATTATTGATAAACTTTTGAGAACCCAACCCAAGTAAGTATAGTAAGTTAATGTTCCTTAACAAAATGTTAAATGTTCCTTAACAAAAAATCAATGTTAAATGTTCCTTAACAAAAAATGTTAAATGTTCCTTAACAAAAAATCAAATAAATGTTCCTTAACAAAAAATCAAGTTCTCTGTAACTTAGCTCTCTTTCAATCTTACAGAACTATTTTCTGTCATTTTAAAAATCCTACATATGTACAAATTTCCTTCATTTTTAAAAGAAAAATGGATTTTTCCATTGTAATTGTATCCAAATTCAGTATCAACCAATACAAGGCACTTGAAATCTCTTCCTGGTTGACTTTTATTATTCTCTAGTGTCATTGCTCCCTCTAGAGGTAGAAAATGTGAATGAACTGGCTTAATTTGGGAGTCTAGGATACAGATCTGACTCACATGAAATACTAGGTTTAACAGCATATTTGATATAAAAACTGCATGAAGCAAGGATACAGTGCTTTTGATTTGGGAGGTCTAATGTTAGCCACAATGGTTCATAAATGGATGGCAGGCAAGAAGATCTAGTATTATATCTATTTGGTCTACATTTAAAGTTAAGAGTAATATAGAAAGTAGTACTGCTGTGAGAAGCTAAGAGAAATAAGTAGAAACTAACCTCTGCTGCTTTCTTATTCCTCCCCCTCTAAAAACCCAGAATGGAGAAGTTAAACTTTACGACTAAAAAGCAGCATTCAGATACTGCTTTTATCCAGCTCCTCTCCAAAGGGGGAGCCTATGTCTTGAGACAGTGTTCTGTGATAATTAACCAGGTTTGCTATCCCGAAGCATACCCACCTTCACTGCATGAGTTTATCCTGATGTTAATATAGGTTACACATTAAACTGGCCCAGAGTTTTGAAAATCAAAACTCAGATAAATTTCTTTTTTTTTAAAAAAAGATTTATTTATTTATGCATACAAGCACTGGGGTACAGGCCAGAAGTGTGTGTGTGGGGGGGTGAGAGGATTCACCACAGAGAGCAGGGAGCACAGCAAGAGAGGTCTGCAGTACCATGTGGGTCCCCTCCCTGGCCGGCAGCAGGGATCGAATTCGTGTTGCAGCGGCTGTGGTTTGCTTCATAGTGCGTTGCTCAACCCACTGTGCCACCAGGGAGGCCCCCAGACTATTTGGATAGTCTGTTTTTACATGTCCCTAGTCCATAGTAGATCTCTCCTATCTTGCCTGCTGCTTTCTTCCGCAGTGTATTTCAATAGATCTGCCTGTTCTGCTCTGCACTCTGTCTCTGGTGAATCCTCTCACCCAACTATACCTCTGGCCTACACCCCAACTCCTATATGCATAAATTCTTTATAAATTAAAAAAAAATATGCAACCAGGGTTGATAATGGATCCTGGCCTAGTCTTTCTCCTTTTGTATTACTTGAGGATAGCCAATATCTAGTAAGACAAGGTAAGTGAAGACCACGAGTGTGTCATGGAAAACAAACTGGATTATATATTGTAAGAAATTCAGAAAGGACAGACAAGATTGAGAATTTAAACTTATTATAACAGTATACAATGAGATATTATTAGAATGCAAAAGAAAATAAAAACATAGATATATTAAGTATATAGAATATAATTATTTCATTGAAAAGCATACTAGATGGGACAGACAATAAAATGTATATAACTAAGGAATGAACTAGTTGAAAGAACCACTGAGGTAATTTCTCAGAAGAAAAAAAGAGGTAAAACACCAGAAAATTATGGAAGACTAACATCCAAATAACAGACATACCAGAAGAAGGAAAAAAGAAAAATAAGAACACAGTTTAAGAAATAAATTCCTCAGAATAAAAAATGAAAGAAAATCTCAGAATAAGGCCAATTTTTAAAGTATCGAATAGGAAAGAAAAGAAAAACCCATATCCAGCTAACATAAACCAAAATTTAGAGTAAGACAAAAGACTTTCAACAGATGCCTAGCATAAAGCAGAAAAACATAAAATGTTTATAGAAAAAAATCAACAAAAGCATGAAATAAAGACATCATTAAATCTTATGAGGCAGTTATATCAGCTCCAACTGTACTAAAAAAAATACAAACAAATCTGATTAAAGTAGTCATGGTTACGGTTAAGAATAGAATAAGGACATCTGAAAGTCAAGTGTTCAAGTGCTCTATATCCTAAGACTATAGTTAAATTGTTCTTGGACAAATTGAGGTTTCATCTATCTGTATATTTTTTTAAAGTTGTTTTTAATAACACCAAAAACCTCTAATCTCAAGGTAGGTTTTAAGGACAAATCTTGATTAGTTTAGATATTGAGCATCTGAAACACAACACATTCAATCATCCTTTCAAATGCTCTATTTATATATACGTGCCTATCAAGAACTATGGAGATGAAGACAATGAAATAAGGATAGGTTAAGTACCAAGTACTTCAGTTTCCTAGTGGCCAAAATTCCAAGGACTTCTCATAAAACATTCTTAATTAAATACTGTGTCTTTTTCTGCCCATTCTTTGTAATAGTGATGTCAGAGGCTCATACATGTTCTTGAGTAATAGCTTACCTGATCAATGTCAGCATTTCTTGGCAGAAAATAAACAATATTATTAGTGATCTTCTGGGAAAGTCTGAAAATTTCAAAGGTGGGTAGTGGTTAAGGAAAAGTAACAAAAAAAGCAGTTAATTTTTTATCAGAGGCATGTTCTTTACTTATTATAATCCAAATGCATGTTGATATGTAGCAGTAAGGAACAAACCAAATCTTTTAATGGAACCCAGAAGAGAAACACATAGCAGATTTTGTTACTCAGCAACATACTGTCCTGATAGGTCAAAGATTAGAAGTTAAATCTATTAATTAAATTATCCTAGTGTTAGGCAGTTAAGAGTCAGAAAAACGCTTTACATTCTAAATTTATTTGTGCTATTTTTTATGAAATCAGGGTTTGCTTAAGTATCTTGGAAGAGTAACAGGGAAAGTTTGAAGATACACAGAGAATTAGCAACAGTTAGTATGAGTTGAATAAAGTTTAAGTAAGGGATGATGATGTAGTCTAGGGATGGATGGATGTTAAGCAAATTCCCTATTTCCAGACAATGCCAAAAATTAATGCATTCTAATTCTTGTTTTCCAATGGGACACTGGACAGTAACCAAAAGAAACATAACTTCACATTTGCCATTACTTTTGGATACCAATCACCATTTAACTTTATATACAATCTGCTTAAGATGTAAAAAACTGAAGTCTAACAAGTGCTATTAGTTAACATTCTCTGTCCTCCCCACAGTCTCTTTTTCTCTACTCTCTCTTCCCCCTCTTCCTCCATAATCATTCTTTGAGTAACTTTTAGTATTCCAAAGGATATCCATCAGGAGACATCATTGTTCTAATGTCGAAGGTCTCTGCAGTAGCATAGTCTGGCCCTCCCCACGGTGGGCTGAGGAACACAACATCAGCCTTTAAATGAGAAGCCAGCAACAAGAAGTCTCCACAGATGAACTCTATCTTGTCTGCTATCCCATAAACTTCTGCATTATTGCGAGCAAGATCAATCTTAACTGGATCAATATCAATGGCAATCACTAAAAAGGGGAAAACAAAAATGAATCAAATAACAGTGATTATTAATTATAGAGAATAGTTCATTTTCTGAACAATATGCTTATATCTATAGTACAGACTAGAAGAGGTACGGGCATAGAGACTCATTAAATTTTTTAATTTAAAGATTCACTTGTCTTGTACCAAGGAAGTATGAACGAAGGACCAAGCCTTCAAAGCTATCAGCCAGCTTTAGCAAAGCAAGTAGTGAAAGTCAACACCTAAAGAGCCAAATATGTGCTTGACACCATGCTCTGTGAATAGTCTGAGCAGCAAATTCTTGGAAAGGTCACCACCAACTACATGGAAAGCCTATAATGCTAAGACTTCAGAAAGTCCAATCTCCTCAAATAGAAGTAACCTCTTGAAAGGAAGACAAATTTGGTAACTTCTACAGAAAATTAAAATAAAAGACATTTTTAGAAACATATATAATCAATTTATAAAGAAATAAAAACATCTGCTAATGTTTAATGAGACATTCCAGGAAGAGAATAGAAAACGTTTTATTTTCATTGAATGAGCTTTCATTTAACTTATTGTAATTTCATAATTTGCAGTGCAAACATAAGTTAGCTCACTCATGTCCAGTAGTAAGTTACCAAGTGCACTTGTATGTGGATCAGTATATTAATGGCAATATTTTATGTCTGGAAGGGCTAAGTGGAACCCTGATGTCTGCAGAATGTTAAGTCATGGAAACAGTTATTTTCTAGAAAATGCTGGTTTCAGTATTTGTTAATGTTTTTGAGAAATACTGCACAAAATAAATCACATGAATCAAGAATATAAGAACAAATTATATGTTGCAAAATCATTCAATTAAAATGCTATCTTTTCTGTTCAAAATAAGTATTTTTATAAAGGATCCTTCTCAGTTGCTCAATCTGCTGTATTTATAATTCAGAGACAGATGGAAAGATATGCTGACAATACCAAAATTCAAAGGGAAAAATGGCTTTGATCATCAAATATACATATTCAGTTCTCCTGTTCTCACCTTCCCTTTGAGATCAAATTTGTTTTTAGGCTTAACAGAATGTAAGCAATCTATCACATACATGAAATGCTGCCAAATGGTGGATGAATTATATAAAATTGCACTGTCCAGTAATGGTAACCACTAGTGATTACCTTTAAATTGATAAAATTAAATTATTAAGAAGATAGTCATAATGCCACATTTCAAGTGTTCAACAGTCAGTGGCTAGTGGCTATCATACTGGATAGGCAGAGACTTTTTATTAGCACAAGAAGTTCTATTGAGCAACACTGATAATGAACTATCGAAACACATACAAAGGGGAAAATCTTTTAACAACAAAATGTAAACCTTTGGGGATACGCTAACCATTTGTTTGATTATATGCATATCTAAATGGAAACAGAAAACATGTCAATTATTTCTCATATGGTATGTGTATATACACAAACAGTTGAATAAGTGGTTACATATACAAGTATGTATATAAACACGCACACACACATTCACACACAATTATATTTTGTTTTGAATTTTCTACTATTCTGTGGTCAGCTCAAGCATACTAGGGCACCATATATGACTAATATTAAAGCGCCAATGAACTATTCTGCTGGCGGAGCAGACACCACTATATTGAACAAGCTTGAAAGTTCCTAAGCTTCTACTTCCATATGCTGCAAGGACATAAGTTAGATCACTGCAGTACTGGAGAGACAAGTGTTTGCTGTGTGTCTCCTTTTCTTCCCAGAGGCTAGGCTGACAAACTTTTTAAGTGTAAGTGATCAAAAGAAGCTAAAAAGCTGAGAGAACAAGGTAGAAGTAATTTCCTTTTTAGCTTGGAACCCACATCAGACATTCTCCTTTACCAGATGTGAAAGATGTGTACTAAGTCCTAGAAAGCCTTGACAACAGAGGTATATTTGTAGAAATAAAAATCTACCATATGGACTGTTTCCATAGTGTTTTGAGAAACTTTCCTGATTTGCTGCTTTATCAGAGAGAAGATATTTTTATAGTCATGTTATGGTACAGTGCCAAAATAAAGACAATTTTATAGCTTTGAGAAGAAATATTTTTTGGCAATAAACGCTAACTTGAGGTCACAGGATAGGCAAGGGCAGAGAACCTTAAGAATAAAGTCTTGAAAAACGAGGATAAAATTACTATTCTGTGAAAAGCTTCAATCTAGGTAGGCTGTTAGGAGACCATAATAAAGTTAGCAAATGTCATGCTTGAAATTAAATTAGAGTGACTGAATAATGCTAATACTGATTAAAAAAAAAAAACTGGGGACTCCCTGGTGGTGCAAGGGGTTAAACATCACACTATGAAGCATTTGCAGTCACTACAGCACAAGTTTGATCCCTGGCCAGGGAGGTGATCCACATGGTGTAGCTCGTGGGTCCTGCCTTGCCTACTGCTCCCCTCAGCAGTGTTTTTCAGTTAATCTGCCTGTCTGTTCCCCAGTGTCTCTGGTGAATCCTCTCAATCCCCATGCCTCTGGCCTGTACCCCAGCTCTTATATACATAAAATAAATAAATCTTAAAAAAAAAAAAATCTATGCTAGAATTAATCACTTTCTAGCTTCTGTGGCTTCTAGCTTTTCAAATTCATGTGCTTTCCCAGTTAATATTAAGAACTTTGTATAAATGAATGTGATGTGGTTGAGGTCTGTTGAAAGAGAAACTATTATTGATATGTATAATATAAAGACACTTAAAAAGTTATCTTCAGAGTATTACTTAATAATTGATTATCTCTAAAATATCCAATCATGCTACACTTTAAGACGGATTTATAAAAAACAGAGTATTAGATCCAAAAGACGAGCAAAATTCTGGCTTTATGATTCATTGTGTTAATTTGGACAGATTGTTCAATTTACTAAAGCTTTGTTTGCCCTAAGTATATACAACCAACTTGATGTAGTAGTTCCTGGTATACAGTAATAATAAATTTCTTTCTTGCGATCCCAAAGTCAAACAAACACAAAGATGACCTAAACTTAGAAGATTTTCTGAATTTTAGAAATTTAAAAGCTGAAAGCACAAAGATTATCTCAACTTATTATATCCTTTAAATCAAGGATAAATGATGTTCAAAGTCAGAAAGGAAATGAATGGTAAACCTGGGGCTCTACTACTACTGTTCCTTTCTTCTAAAGAATAAGCTCCCATGTTTTTGGTTTTATATAATGTTGTAATCTTGGTTCAAGCTGTGCCTGCCTAATCTTAGGTAAATTACTTTATCAGTTTATTTCTTAGTTAATCTATGAAACACAGATAGTAAAAGACATATTTTGCAAGACTGTCAACTGAATAAATTAATACATATTAGGTACTTACCTTAGTATGTGATAAAAGTGTTTGTTTGATATGTACTATTAAATATTTGGTATTAAGTTATCAATTATATATTAAATCTCCACAAAAATACGCTGAAACAAAATGAAACATTTACTGAATAAACTGAAAATAAAAAAGGTCTCTTCCATTGACAACTAATTACCTTTCTTTCCTGTCAAGGCAAATTGAATGGTATTTCCTCCAACTCCACAAAATGCATCCACTACAATGTCACATTTGAAGGTCTGACTGACCCGGCCAGCAATGTGTTCAGCAATCTTCTCAGGTGTAACTGAAAACCAGCCCTCTGTAAAAGAAAAGGATTTCTCTTAAAATAAACTGTTCAATTTGAAGAAGCCAAGAAAAACAAACATAACAAACACCACTACAAATTATATACTTAAAAACTCATTATCCCTTTCAAGAGAATATGAATTAGCTAGTTTTAAAGAAAAGTTCTATAAAGCTTTATAAAAATAAATTACTATTTCCAAGCTCCAGAGAAAAAATTACTTCCATTCTTGTCTGATTCTTTGGCAACATGTCCATAAATGAATACAGTTCCAATTTCTCTGCCTGAGGCATTAACTACTGACTAGGGAAAATGGAAAGTTAGCTATTCTACTCTGCCAACTCTTCAAATCTCACTCAGTCCCTCAATTATTTCATTCCTAATAAGGAAGCAATGAACCATATTTGTACTGGATATTTTGGAAAAATTCTCACATTATTCAAGTATCAAGAAAAGCAAGGAGTTGACAGCAAAAGAAGCAGAGTAGGAATGGCAGAACCTTAACTATTTTCAGAAATGAGGCCCTGTGGTTACTCACTCCAGAAGAGAGGATAGTGTCCTCCTTTCCCAAGAGGATATTTACATTTTTCAGGAAGATATTTCTCTGAACATAATGATGTACCAGTTTTTCTGTTCTTTACCAAAACTTTAAATAGCTCCTCCTTGCTTTTGAAAGAATAAAAACAAACTTTTTTGTAGAATCAGAAGCTCTTCTCCAGTCTTATTGCTGTTAACAAATGTCAATATACGTTTCTCAAAAAACAACTTCTTGTAAGTTATTCATAGTTCATAGAACCTCTGAACTTTCATTAGATCAACAGCTCCTGATTTTGAGTTAATTAATACCAATATTTAGGTAGCCTTGATATGAAAATAAATATCAATTTGGAAGATCAAGTTAAATAAGCTGTTCAATGTCACAGCAGAGTAGCTGGAGAAAAAACCCTAATTTTAGCATTACTTTATTGGACTTACTTTTCTGCACTACATATTTTTTTAATCAGATGTCCTGATAGTAATCGATCATGTATTTTTGCTATCTATCCTAAGATGCTACAAATCCAAACTAAATCCAAACTCTGAAGTTTAAAAAATACATATATACCCAAATCGAGGTATACTACAGAAAACTGATGACCATCCTTTGAAAATAATAGTGTTATGAAAGACAAAAAAGGCTGAGAACTAAGTGCTGTACATGACCCTACAGTGGAAGAAAAAAATACTACAAAGGACATGACTAGGATAATTGGTGAAACTAGAATAAGGAGTGTAGATTATAATGTAACAATATTATAATTTTACTATTGTTACATAAAATACCTTGGTTAATGAAAACAACACTGAATTATTGAGAGGTAGGAACAACTGAATTAACAGTACAAACAAGCAAAACACACACATATCTACAGAGAATGAAAAAGCACACATGTGGCAAAATGTTAATAAATGAATATGGATAAAAGGGATATGAAAATTTCAAAGGTTTTTTGTATAGTACTTGCAATTTTTCCTGTATACTTGAAATCATTTCAAAATAAAGTAAAAAAAAAAAAATATATACTCCACCTCTGTCCAACTTAATCCCATCATCAAATCGGGAGAAAAGCCTGTATCTCTGGGCCCAGTATTTTGCCAGTTCAGGAACAGCAGCTATCTCAGGAGGCAGACCATTTACTTTTTTGTTCTTGTTTTTTCTCTTCTTTTTCTTTTTAATTTCAGCTACAATAAAAGAATATAAAAAACATAGGGCTCACTCTAAAAAAAGAAAATCAGTGAATTGATGGCAAAATACAGCCATATCAAATGATTACATTTTGGGACTGTGGTCCAGAACATGTATGGAGAAGTAGGAGACACAATGGAAACAGCACTGACTTTACATTACAGTCTCCATTATGCTATGTACTGGCTCCCTGAGTTTGTAAAGTGACTTGGGCTCTCAGAGCTCTAATTTTCAATTCTTCACCAGGAGTGAATCAATGAGTATTATTTAAACACCTACTTATTTCATAGGAATATTATGAGAAAGGGAGAAATACTATCATAGCTATAAAAGTTACTACTCCTGTTAGATAAGATACTAGTTGATGAATTATAAAAATTCAACTATTTGCCATAACTTCTTTAAAATAAAATCTCTAAAGGATTGATAAGGCTCTCATTCTTAGTATTTTTAGTCACATCCGTGCTCAGAACCTAGCCATCAACTAGAGGGTGTGAAAAGAGTCACTGTCTCTATTTCATTCATTCAGAAATTGTTTTTTTCATTTGCAACTTTTAGTAGTTTTGATTGTTTGGTTTCAGTTTTGAGCAGATCAGAAGCAGTAACTTAAGAGAGATGAGTGTGCTGTATCAACTAAGTATAATGAGAAAACTGATATAGACACATAAAACTACTATATTTAAAATAGTCCCCAAGGAAAGGACCATCTCTTAATATGAACATCTGGTCATTGCAACCAGCAAAAATATCATCAGTAACAAAATCCATGGGCCTCCCTGGTGAGCAAGGCGTTAAGGTACAGCACTATGATTCTATCTGCAGTCACTGTAGCACAAGTTCGATCCCTCGCCAGGGAGGGCCACATGGTGCGGTAGATATCTCCTGTCTCACCTGCTGCTACCCTCGGCAGTGTATTTCAGTAGATCCATCTGTTCGGCTCCCCACTCTGTCTCTGGTGAATCTTTCACCCCCTGCACCTCTGGCCTGCACCCCAGCTCTTATATGCATAAATAAATCTTCAAAAAAAAAAATCCAGTGAGAATTCCTCAAAAGAGGAGATACTGATATTTTCAGTGAACAATTTTTTGTTGTGCAAAACCACACTGTAATCTAGACTACTAAATACCAGCATTTCTGAAGTCATTCTCATATCCAGTATCTTCCAAATACTAGAAATGTGGTAGCAGACGAGTAGGGAAAATGAGATTTAGGAATATGATTCATAAATGAAAACTTAGGCAAGACATTTTAAAAATGTATTTGTCTAGACTCACTAGCAAGGTGAAGCATATTTAGTTTACCTTTAGTTTCTTACCTTCAGTTTCTCCCTGAAGAGAGTTTAGTTTATCCTGAGTAACACAATCCTCCTTATCCGTAACAGCTGCTACTGAGCTATCCATTTCATTTTTTTCTGTTTCAGGTTCACAAGCTGAAGGTATGGCATGATCCTTTTCAGGTTGTAGACTGCTAATCTCCACCAGGTCATCACCTTTTTTAATAGAAATTTCTTGTTCCTCTGACTCACTGCTTGTACAAGTGTCTAGCACATTATTGTGAGAAGCTGACTCCGATGATGTTTCCTCATTGACCCATTTTAGAAATTTTTCGACCTAAGCGTGTAAGACGTCAACAAGCACGAGTTAATCCCAAATTGGACAGCAAAGTATTCAAGAAAGGGGGACGTGAATACTCCAGTCAGCAACGTTGTGAATCATCACATTAATCTTCAATCTTATGCCATTAAAGTGAACTTATTAGTACGAAGTTTGATCTATTGCTTCTGGATGACCTAAAAAGGCTTACAATGAAAGATGTATCAGGAAACAGACTGCCAAGGATTGTACTTACCTAAATGAGGTAAGAAATCCTACTGTCTGTTACTACTTACATAGGGCAATTTTATCTAATTTTCTTCTTAGACACTACTACTTTGTAGTTTCTGACACATACCCTTTTCATACTGTCCCCATCTCAGGTTTTTAAATTTAGTTCATACTATATCTGCTTTTTAGGTACTCTTATATCAGGTGGAAAAAGGTTTCCCATTTGAAAACAACAATTTTAAGGAGCGGTGCTCACACAATTACATCCTATCTGTAAGTATAAAACAAAATGTACACATACCTTACTCAAAGCTTTGCTTTTATTGAAAACAGGTTTTTCTGACTCTTCAGTAAAAAAGATGTGTTTGTTTTTCATATTTATTTGTCTTCGCATATCTAGGAACTTTGATTTATACTTTATGTTCTTCTGTAGATACCTGACTCGCCGATGACTGAAATTTGAAATCTCACCGTATCTGTGATCAAACCAAAAGAACTGAACTCAAATATAAGTTCACTGGGCTTGCTTCCATACATAAAAAGAAACTAAAACTAACAATTTCCACTATTTTCTATTAGTGGTCACCATTTTAATTTCATTTTTCTAAGTGAAGAAAATTACGAAATAAAGTTTAAAATGCAAGGGAATTTGAGGTTCAGTTTGTATGTTAATTCTCAACTAAATATGAAACATTGAAGATGGAAATATCAATACAACTAAGTTGAAATTATACAGCAAAAAGCAATAAACAGTAGGAAATATGACTCCATTGCATATAGGAAGTATACATATTTTTTTCATGGTGAGGTGATACTAAATATCTGGATAAAGTCTGAATTATTTTAAAAGTGATCCCTAAATTCATAATCTAACTCAGTCCGTGCTTAACAAAGAAGTAAACCACTATTATCAAAATGATCAGAGAATGTATGTTGATTTAACCATCTGAGTTTTGCAGTCTTAAAAATGTATGTCTAGTATAAAGCCTCATTTGACTTTATCAAGCCTAAATTAACTGGCTCTCCTATACACAATTTGGGACTTAGACTTTAACATACAATTTAGCACTTATATATTCTTGAATAATTTGATTTAAATGATAGGTGCTCCAAAGGACACAAAAACACTAATCCAAAAGGAAACCTGCACTCCGAAGCTCACTGTAGTACTATTTCAATAGCCAGGATATAGAAAATACCTAAATACCCCAAAACAAATGAATGGATCTAGATGTGGTATGTATACACAATGGAATAAAGACAAAAAAAGACAAATTCATGCCATTTGTGGCAACAAGGATGAAGTTAGAAGGGTTATGTTAAATGAAGTAAGTCTGAAGGAAAACAATAAATATCAAATGGTCTCACTTCCATGTGGAATACAGAGAAAGCAAATAAAGGATAAGGTAAAAGACAACTTGCAGGCTGACCACAGACCTGAGGCAGATAGCAGGAGAGGGAGAAGGGGAAAAACAAGGAGGGAAGAGTAGAAGGGACTGTGGTGATGGGTCATGGGTACTGTGGTGGAGTGAGAGCTACAGGGACTACTAGAAGGCAGAAATCAAATACTCTTGAAAAATTAACAACAATATAAGAAAATAAATTTTAAAAAAGTCTATCTTCTAGTCATAAATGTCTTTATAAAAAGTGTATTTTACTCTTAGGGTGTCTAAGTAGAAAGAAGACAGTTAAGAAAAGAATAAATTTGTGTATACTAGCCAAGTGCTATCCAAGTACTTTCTCAATAAAATTATATGTGGGTCAGAATAAAGTCTGCCAACAACATGGCAATATCAGGAAAATGTTTTATATTACTAATCTTTCTCATCTCTAGTTTTAGATAACTATATGAACTACAACTGCCTTTAAATACCATAAAGAAGTGGTAACTGAAGCCTTTAATAAAAGTATTTATAGTACTATAATTATGAATGTTCACTTCTGAACTAATTTGAATTCAACTTGTGGGTCAGCCTTAAGAACCATATCCTTTTCCTGTTGATTTCACAGTGTGCAGGTAGCCATTAAAATTTCACAGCTAATAAAAATAAATCTCAACCTTTAGAAATATAAAATACCTTAACCTCAACTAAAATCACTATTGCAAATTGGAGAGAGGATTTAAGTTTAGCTCTTGAGACAGTAGGTCCTTTGTGTGACTTAATTCAAGTTCAATCTGTGTTGTGTGCAATAAATCCTTCAGTTTCCTTATATTTGATACTTGGGCATTTAATCCCAGAGAAAACATATCTTCTGCACATGAATGTTCACAGCAATTTGTAACAGCAAAACATCACATGATTCAAGTTTCCTTAAACAATGAATAGTCTAACAAATGGTATATCCATATAATGAAATACTGTTCAGTAGAAAGGGGGAGTGGGCTATCTGTACAAAGCAATAACTCGGGAGAATCTCAAGGGCATATCCTTAGAGCTTAGAAAGCAATCTAGATGTGCATATAGGATTGTGCATGAAAGACATGGACCGACTGAAAGGATCAGTAAATGTATGTGTAGTGACATGGCACAGTGTTCATTGCACAATGTTGAGGAGAAAGGGCAAGCTCCAGGATATGTTTATTTGTGTTTCATAAAATGATTTTATGTTTTATAAAAAGGGACTCAAGTGTGTGTATGTACATTAATTATAAAGCACGTGCATTAATTAGGATGGATATATACCGAGTATTGTCTATATTTTAGGAATGATTTGAAGAAAGGTTTTTACTCTGTACTTGGTTTTGCTACTTACATAATTAAAAAAAAAATTACTGTAGCTGTGAACTTCTCAAGCCTGTTTGCTTAAACAGTTCAGATGTGTACATGTGAGACTCTAGGTGAAAAGAGAACCATGTTTCTTTCAAAGTCTTAACAGTTAGGTTTAAATTCTCTCTCCAGGAAATTATATGATCTTGACCAATTCAAAAGTTCTGTAATCTACAGTTGCTTTAACTATGAAACGGAATAACGACATTGGGATTGTTATGAAGTGCAACTTAAACACATGAATGTGTCACAATGTATAGTGATAGTCCTATGGTTCTTATTAAATGAGAGTTTTGTGTTTTAATTATAATATCCCAAACACTATGGAATACATCACCAATCATTCTTAGCTATCTGAGAATTAGAGAGCTTAAAGATAGCTCAAGCAGTTAAGACTTTCCAGAAGACAACAGGATTTATATGTAGTTACTTTTGTCCCGAGCCATGCTTGAATCCTAGAAGGGAACCATTATCTTCAAAGTCTGAATCTGGGTTTTCATCAATGTCCAGTTCATGGCTAAACAACGAAACAAAAGGTAAATGGTGCTAAGTAAGCTATTATCCCCAGAGTCAGTCTAGGCAAATATCAAAAGGTACCTCTGGTCATTCAATGCAAACTTTTCATCATGACTATCAACTACAAGTCACATAAATGCAGGAAGCTAAGAAAGAGTACTTGAATTCAGATTTTCCAAACTGGATATAGTATATAGCAATATTTAGAACACAGTAACAAGCCATGTCAAATCTTAAGTCATAGAATATGGTACAAATATTCTCTATTTTCCTTTGAAAAACACTAGTAAACATTGTAGCCTTAAACTAATTTCTTAGACTGATATGTCTAGAGGTTTTCCTTAAAATCAAGCAAGGAAACATTCAAGTATCAACCCAACCAAAAAAAATCACAAAAGGAAAAATATGATTAGAAAGAATAAGGTGATGATACAAGTGATTTTAAGTAATATGGGATCATCTACCTACTGGGGATGCCTTTTAGTTATCTCTATACTACCTGGGTGACAGCACCAAATAAACAAAAATGGTGAGAAGCAGCTTTTATAAATAAAGTTAAGTGCACAAAACATTTATAGACCTACATGGTCCAAGGAATATATATACACACAGGAACTACTGGAGGAGTTTACAAGTAATGTCTACCATGCAGCAGGAACACAGTACAGGTACACTTTAAAGTATTATGCTACTACACATCCAAATCTTGCTTAGTATTTTTCAAAAGCTGTAGAAAATGAAAGTTTTATGGAAGCACTTCATATTCTGTCAGAGAAATAAAGTGTTTTCCTAATGTCCACATTCCATGTCAATTCATACCTTGTATTTTATAGCAATAGAATTTTATCATAGTCTACTGTATGTGATTCCCTAGTTGTTGTTTCACATATCAATACTTCCAAAGTCAGGTCTCTAGCTTTAGAGGGGTCACCATTGCTATGTAACTTTGGGGAAGGCACTTACCCATTTTTTTTTTTTTTAAAGTATTTTAAGCTATAGAATGAGAACATTAGGTTTGATACACTGAGATCTTATTAGAAATAAAATTCTGTGATACTATATACTCAGACTTTTGACAAAATTAGGACTTTCTTGAAAGACCATACTTATCTATTATTGAGTATTAATTAAAAGCTATCAGGCCTCCCTGGTGGTACAAGTCGTTGAACGTCACACTGTGGGGCTTCCGCAGCCACTACAGTGTGAGCTTGATTCCCAGCCAGGGAGGGGACCTACATGGTGCAGCAGATCTCTCCTGTCTCACCCACTGCTCCCATCAGCAGTGTATTTCAGTTAATCTGCCTGTTCTGCTCCCTACTCTGTCTCTGGTGAATCCTCTCACTACCCCGCACCTTTGGCCTATACCTCAGCTCTTGTATGCACAAATAAATAAAATCTTTAAAAAAAAAAAGCTATCATCTATTGATAGCTCTAAGTGTTAGCTATATGATATGCTAGCTATTTGTCTTCCCAATAATCTCACACAAAAAGGCATCAACTGCATCTTATAGAGAAGAAATTGTGGCATAATAAGAGGTAGAGCTGGGAACTGATCATGTTCCAAAGTGTAGTCTTCCCAGTATGTCCTGCCTCTTTTTCTCACAGGATTAGCAGTGTTTTAATTTAACAAGTACTTTCTAAACACTTATTCACAGACACAACAGCTTATGTTAATACATTCTGGAGAGTGAGGTAACATGCAACTTGCCTTCTCTTGAGTTTAGTGGGCTTATGTTCAGGTGGATCTTCTTCACTCTCATCTCCATCAACACTGTTAGAGTGTGTTTTTCCTTTGATTGTATTTGTTTTTGAGGATTCCTGCAAATCTAAAGAAGCAGAGGTATTATAGTAGAGTTCTCCCTTTGGTTTGACAACTCTTCTGCCATTTGCATAGGCAATCAAAATATTTAAGTGTTGGGCCTGCCTGGTGGCACAGCAGGTTGGGCACCACACTGTGAAGCATCCGTGGCATAGCAGTGCAAGTTCGATCCCCGCCCAGGGAGGGGACCCACGAGGCACAGCACACTTCTCCTGCCTCACCTACTGCTCCCCTCAGGAGTGTTTTTCAGTAGATCTGCCTGTTCTGCCCCCTGCTCTGTCTCTGGTGAATCCTCTCACCACCTGCCACTCTGGTCTGTTTCCCAGCTCTTGTGGGCATAAATAAATAAATCTTTAAAAAAAAATTTTCAGTGCCTTTTCTGCAATGAATTGTATATGTATGTCAAAGTGTCAAACCACATCTACCTATTATGTACCTATCTGCAGAGATGGAGCATAAAATAACAGTAGCTACACTCAAAACACTCCAGACAAGCATACTTTATCTTACAAAGCTCTCATTCCCATTTGAGGAGAAATTAAGTACTTTCTCAAAGCTGTTCAGAAATTCACTACCCCTCATTCCAAGATACATTAAAAAAAGCCTGGGAACCTAAACCAACAGAGGAATGAACACAAAGAAGTGAACAAGGTAATGAAATGATGATCAAAATGGCAGTAAGACTTCCACATATCAATAATCACCCTAAAATTAATGGTCTGAACTCATCAATAAAAAGATACAGAGTAACATGTTGGGTTAGAAGACAAAATCCAACTTTCTGCTGCCTCCAAGAAGTAAAACTAAGTTCCAAAAAACAAGCAGATTGAAAGCAAAGGGTTGGAAAGTAATTCTACAAGCAAATGGCCCCTAAAAGAAGGCAGGGGCAGCCATATTCAGATAAAATGTATTTTAGGCTAAAAAAAGTGATGAGACATAAATGGTCACTATACAATGATCAAGATGACAACACTCTAAGAAGACATAACACTCATAAATGTATACTTAACAAATGAAGGCACATCAAAATATATTAGACAATTATTATTATCTCTAAAAACAGACACTGGAAAAATACATATGTGGTAGGAGAATTCAACACCCCACTCTCATCAATGAACAGATCAACAAGGCAAAGAATAAACAAGGACACAATAGCCCTCGGCCACATGGACCTAATAGACAGATAAAGGATACTGCGCTCCCCTGGATCCAAATACATATTTTTCTCAAATGCACACATATTACTCTCCAGGACTGACCACATATTGGGTCACACAAAAAACAATAAGTATGTAAAGCCTGAAATAATACTAAGTATCTTCTCTGATCACAAAGGCATCAAACTAGAAATCAACTGTGGAAGGAAAACAAGGCACTCTCATTACACAGAGACTGAACAACACACTAATGAAAGACCACTGGATTAGTGAAGAAATTAAAGATGAAATTAAAAAATACCTCGAGATGAATGACAATGAAGACACAACCTTCCAGAATATGTGGGCACAACAAAAGCAGTATTAAGGGGAAAGTATAGAGCAATAAAGTCCACATCAAGAAAACTAAGGAAGAACCCAAAGAAACAACCTAATTTCCCACCACAAGAATCTAAAAAAAGAACAAAAAAATCCAAAAACCAGTAGAAGAAAGGAAATAATAAAAATTAAAGCAGAAATAATGAAATAGAGGGCCTCCCTGGTGGCGCAGTGGGTTAAGCAATGCACTATGAAGCAAACAGCCACTGCAGCATGAGTTCGAGCCCTGCCACCGGCCAGGGAGGGGACCCACATGGTGTAGAAGACCTCTTCTGCCTCGCCCGCTGCTCCCCTCAGCAGTGTGTTTCGGTCAGCCTGCCTGTTCTGCTCCCCACTCTGTCTGGTGAATCCTCTCACCTCCCTGGACTCTGGCCTGTACCCCAGCTCTTGTATGCATAAATAAATAAATCTTAAAAAAAAAGAAATAATGAAATAGAAACTAAAAAGTCCAAAACATCAATGAAATGAAAAGATTAATGAAAATAATAAACAAAACTGAAAGCCCTCTAGCTAGGCTCACAAGGGAAAAAAAGAGAGAAAATGCAAACAAATAGGATACTAAATGAAAGAGGAGAAATTACGACAGACACAGCAGAAATTCTGAGAATAATCAGAGATTACTATGAATACTTATATGCAAATAAGTTAGCAAATTATTGGATTATAGAATTACCCCAACCTAAAGAAGGAAGAAATAAAATTCTGAAACAATTACAAGCTGAGGAACTGAAACCTTCCCCAAAATCAAAAGCCCAGGATAAGACAGTTTCATGAGCAAGTTCTATAAATCGTTTATAGATGAACGCACGCCAATCCTACAAAAATGTTCAAAAATCAAGAAAGAAGGAATACTATCAAATACATTTTATGAAGCCAACATTACATTAATACCAAACCAAAGACAACTCAAAGAAAACTACAGAACAATCTCCCTAATGAAGATGGATGCTAAAATCCTAAATAAAATCTTAGCAAACTAGTCCATAATGCAACAAAAGGATTATACACCATGACCATATGGGTTTTATTCCAAGGACACAAAGGTGGTTCAACATCCAAAAATCAATCAATGTGATTCAGCACAGCAACAAAGAAAAAACCATAAAATTATATCAATAGATGCTGAGAAAGTACGCGATAAAGTTCAATATCCATTTGAGATGCAAGTCCAGGGTAAACTAGGGATAAAAGGACCATATCTGAACATAATAAAAGTCACGTATGACAGGTTTGACACAGCTAACATCATTCTCAGTGGTAGAACAGACAAAATGCCTACTCTTTTCAATATACTTCTGGAAGTCCTAGCTAGAGCAATTAGGTAAGAGAAAGACATAAAAGGAATCCAAATTGGCAAAGAAGAAATAAAACTATCATTATATGCAGATGATGAGATAACAGAGCAGATCCTAAAAAAATACATAAAAAACTAGTTAAAACAATAAACCAGTTTAGTAAAGTAGTAGGTCACACAACACTATCATGAGCAAAATGGTTTCAAATTTGAGGAAGAAATTGAGATTTTCTTAGAAGGTGAAAGAGTTTGCTACCACTAAACCTACTGTGCAAAATGGGAGTATGTCACGGTGAAAAGAAAGCACACTAAATAACAACCCACACCACGTGAAGAAACAAAAATCTCAGTAAACATTAAAAGAGGTATTGCAATAACAGCTTCTAACACCATTTTTTGTTTTCTATGTAATTTAAGAAACTAATACATGTTTAAGTTTAAAAGTTAACATTATTATGAGTGATTTTAACTTCACATTTTATTTTCTATATAATTTCAGAGACTAGTGAAATTAAATACTGTATAAAGACATGATTTATGACATCAACAACCCAAAGGGTTAGGACAGAGTTGTAAAGGAGCACAACTCTTTTTCTGTATTTTATTAAAATTTAATTGGTATAAATTAAAAAAAGGTAGCTATTTCTATTAAAGTCAAAGTTTCTAGTTCTAACTATTTAAAAAGTAAAGTAAAACACTTTCCTTATAGACATCCAGATCTACACAAATTAGTCTACAGCTTACCTTTGTGATAGGCATTAGCTACCATATTTTAATGAAATTTTAATTTAAATGACTTAACAGCATGATCTCATGGATTCAGTATTTCTTTTTATCTAATACAAATACTACATTTGTTTCTACCATAGCTCTTAAATAAATAATGGAAATATCAGAAATATAAGCATCATCACTTAAAAAGAATATTTTTACTTGTCATAGCTCCATGTGAGGCTTGAATCTTTATTCTACTTATTTTCAGATTGCACAAAAGGGGTTGGAAGAGACTAGCAGTGTCTGCAATTAGACAACAGGGAAGCTGACTGTGTGGGGACCGAAGATTTCAATAGCACACCCAAACACAAACAGTAGAAAGAAGAAATGCAGTATGTAGTTTGTGTTTGACCTAAAAGAGATAAAAACCTGCAATTCTCAAATTGATCCTGATTGTAGTCACTATAGAGCTAATTAGAAAAATGGGCCAATTACATATACAACTAAGTGAAAAAGCAACAGAAATGGTTAATCTCTACATATAACACAGGAAACAAGTAACAGAAGGCACAGACAGTAAAATTTACATTTGACAAAAGAAAAAAGTAAAAAGAAAGGAGGAAAATCAAAGGCAGTAACAAGAAGCTAAAGGCTAACACATTGACCAATATACATATTTTAATTTAAATGGTCAATAAGTACAAAAAAGAGTCAAGAGAATTACTGGGACTAATATAAAATAATCACGATAAAGGTTAAAAATAACACCAAGCAGAAAAGAATGAGAATACCATACCACTTTAAACTCCATTATAAGAGTACAGAGAAAACAGAAATAAAAAAGCAGATGGAGTTCTTTAGGAACTCTTTAAAGGAAACTGAACTAGATAAGTAAGATCATCAATTTGAGATGAGCAAAGCAAAACCAATTGTTTAGTAAAAGGCAACTTTTGCTTCATATAGGAATAAGGCTAAGAAGAAATTCTGATAAACTAGTCTTTTCTAAAACTAAACATCAAGAATGTCAAGATAAAATCTACAGTTAGACAACAGGGAAGCTGACTGTGGGGACAGAAGATTTCAATAGCATCTTCAGGAAATTAAAATGTTATGAAATTTCCCTCCTCTGCCACTTTGCTGGAGTCATCAGTTGGTAGCATCCTCCCCTGCCATTACAGCAATCTTATTCACCTTATTCTAACTTATTCCAAATATTTCTTACTAGCTGACTGGCACCAGTCTCTGCAAGATTACATGGTTTTTTTCCTTTTAAATCCACTTAGGCAGGAGTCAGCAAAGTCTCTTACCTTGGATACTTTATGAAAATCATAAAATCAATCCTTACAGTCATAAATTTCAGGCTCTGTTGAGATTCTCAATAGAGCAAGACTTCACTTGTCCCAAATGAATTCCATGTGATTCACAATTAGATTTGCAAGATATCAAATGTCCCAATCACTCCCTAACATGTACTCTAAACTATTGAGAAACTTGGAAATTCCAATCTCAATGGAAATTATATCTCTTAAGGGACACTGAAGTTTAAATTCATTGGCCACCATGAAAAGTGGTGTGGAGGTTCCTTAAACTACTAAAAATGGAGCTCCCATATGATCCAGCAACCCCACTCCTAGAAATTTACCCAAAGGTCACAAAAACACTAACTCAAAAGGACACCTGCTCGCCTATGTTTATCGCGGTACTTTTCAAAATAGGCGAGCTAAGAAAACAACCCAAAAGCCCAAAAATAGATGACTGGATCAATAAGATGTGGTATATATACACCATGGGATATTACGCAGCAATCAAAAAAGATAAACTCATGCAATTCGCAGCAACATAGATGGAGCTAGAAGGGATTATGCTGAGTGAAATAAGCCAGAAAGAAAAGGAAAAATATTGGATGGTTTCACTTATAGGAGGAACATAAAGGAAACAAACAAGGGACTGAAAAAAAAATCAATTACAATAAATAAAAAATTAAAATCAACAGACAACTACAAATCTGAGACATTCCTGAGGGGAGGAGGGAGAAGGAACAAATGGGTGGGAAAAGCCAAGGGACTATGGTGATGGTGCACGGGTAAACTGGTGTAGGACTTTCACAAGAAATATACAAAAATGAAAAATAAAATACATATAAAATAAATTCATTGGCCACCAAGTTACAACAGGAAGAAACAATACTTTTGATATGCACTTCCCCCCATTTATACAAAAAGGTAATAAACAACTTGTAATACAAAAGTGAGATGGGTAAATTAATTCCTTAATTGTACAGTAAAATATAATTGGAATAACTTAATTATACCATATAGTGTTATCTTGCTAAACAGATTCATTTTGTTCACCATTACTTAGTACAATAAATCTTGGCCAATCTTACCTTGAGAAGATTGGTTTGTGTTTTTATTCCTGGATAAGCAGTTTTCCTTGGTTCCTCCATTACATGGTTCACTCTGGCTAGAAGCAGGGCATTCTCTTACGCTGTTAACTTCACATAACCACTGATGTCCATCACAATTTAGAGAGGAATCCAATTG
The DNA here is from genome assembly GCA_019455555.1 of Galemys pyrenaicus. Classification (NCBI taxonomy): domain Eukaryota; kingdom Metazoa; phylum Chordata; class Mammalia; order Eulipotyphla; family Talpidae; genus Galemys; species Galemys pyrenaicus. The sequence continues at coordinate 754,719 of JAGFMF010011524.1, forward strand.
TCTTTGTTCTGCTTCCTCTGAATTTATATTTATATTACTCATTCCACAAAGTATTTCATTATGATCTTTGTCACTTGAACTAGAGTTTTCACTATCAATTGTAACAAATGGAAAAGAATTTAAGTCAGCTTTCGTGCAACCGTCACCATTCTCATTGTCAGCTTCTGTTTTAGACCCAGAAGTATCTGTGTCACAGCTCTGCGAGGCATCAAATGTCCAACCCTGAGCTTCCCAATAATGAAATTGTTCTAAATAATACCAATAAAGTTGACTATAATGTTGTTCCCATTCTTCCTTTTTTTCAGGTATATTCCATGGTTCAGAATTCTGTGCTTGATCTGAATGTTTTTCTTGCCAGCTTTGCCACAATAGTCCTCCACCATATTCATTCCAATACTTTTCCCATTTCTCTGTAATTTCTAGTTTTGGAGATAATGCAGTTTCAACAGGAAGATTTTCAATTTCATTATTTTTTTTGGTTTGAAGTTTGTATTTGTTGATGTTCTTACACTGCTTAACTGAAGATGGATCATCTGAAGCCAAAACATCGTCATCTTCATAGTCTTGTTCCCAAGATTCATTTATAATTTCATCTAAGTACTTCTTTTGATGTTTCTTCTTTTTCTTTTTAATTTTAACTTTATTTCTAGTATTCATAGATACCTACAGAAGATAAATAACTTGGACTATAAAATGTACTTAATATAACAGAAAACAGAATCTATTTTGACTTTAAACAAAAAACTTTCAACTCAAACACATACTGAGCCTTTACACAAACAAGTGAATCTTATTATCTAAGTTTTCAAGAAGAGGAAAAAAAAATGGCACACTTAGTTTTCGTTAATTTACAGATACATACATTTAAAGAGACTGAATGCTCTAATTCATGAATGCAATTAGATTTAATAAAAATTTCAACATGGTATTTTATGAAAACAAAACAAAACCTAAGAAACAGAAATAATAAAATTAATACTTACCTCAAATTTCTTATGTGCAGATATCCCACCAAACTGAAGGGGCAGTCCCATACTTCTCATGAGTTCAGCCTCAGAATCAAGTTCACTTTCATCTTGGTCCAGGCCTTTGCTGTCACGTGATTCTGTAGTGCTGGTGGAAGGACCGCCATCCTCCTCATCTGTAGCTTGGTCGCCTACAGATAATGTTTATTTAGTTTAGTTTTAGAAAAATTTAGACACAGATTTTATCATCCTCATTTTAAAGAAGGTGAGACCCAGTATAATTATGATTCGTTCAAAGGAAAGGCATGCAAATGTTAGAATTTTTGAGGGGAAGAATAAAAAAAGGACAAATGGAAATGGATGGTAACATGAAATAGTAAAGAAAATAGTCAATAAATAATCAAGAGACAACTTCTAGTCTGGCTGTGCCTGCCACTATCCAGCTTGCTTCCTACTCAACTTACGCTGATCAATTACCTTCTCTGTGCTGAGCACTAGGCAAAGTAGTGAGGATGTAAGAGGGAACCTGGCAGTTCTTACAGGAAAAGGCTTAAAATCTTTACATTCGTTATCTGCAAAACTACTGAAAGAGTATGTGGGCTTTAAAAATGATGATTTGTGGAGTATCATAGCAACTGTTAATAAGAGAAATGAGAAGTACATTTTTTAGCCCTCCATAGGCACCTTAATCACAAGTGGGATTTATACCTTGGGCTCTGTGGGAAGGTTGAATTAATTCAAGGACACTACTATTAAAAATTTGAAATCTATTCAGATGGAAGATCCTCTGAAGTTTCCTGAATCTAGGTCTTCCAGAAAGCCTGTTATTATAAGTTTAACTTTATTTTCACATGGTTATTTAAAGGTAGCTCAATTAACTAGACAAATGCCATTTAAATGCTCTATTATCTGTTTAAAAATCTCAGTTTTCTATATTAACATTTTCAATTAGTACTGAGTTGCTCTCCAGCTAAATGATCTCAGGCAACAGAACAGTGAAAATAGTAAAAATAAAGACTGAAAGAGAAATTCTAAGTATATTTTATATATATATATACACATTCTACTAAAAGAGAGGATAATAAGATATTTATCTAAGTAATAAAGGGGATTCAACTCATCATTTTATTCAATTAACTATTAAAGCTCAGGAGAGCAAAATGAAAAATAAATCGTTAAATTTCATGTTTCTCTCATGAATGCTTATTTTCTTGTGTTTGGTGGGAACCTAGTAAGCAAATAAATCTTTTGTACAACATAACATTGAATTACAAGCACAGCAATTCATCCAGTACTCAAATGAAAAAATATTAATTTATTCTATCAATGTTACAGTTAAAAAGGTTTCAAGGATAATATGACATCCTTCACTCAAACTGATTTTAACCTATAACTCATGCTGCTGTTTTTCCATGGCTAGAGAAACATAATAATATCTATGTGCAAAGGAAAAATTGTATCCTCAGGCCTGAGTGACATTAAAATGGCTTTCATGTAACTAGATGAAACTCAAAATACAAACAGATTCTGTCTGTTATTTGGAAAATTATCTAGATTGTGACCTCTTCAGATAAGATCTGCTAAAAAAGTTATGATCTTTACTTTTCAAAACTTTACATCTCAGTTTGCTTTTATTTAATGGAAACAATTAAGGAATATTACACAGGACAAAGAAGTCAAGTTCACAAACAGAAGCTACAGGAAAACAATCTTGACTTTGATAGAACCGTGATATAATAAAAAATAAAGGACTATGATTACAGGATTATTTTCCATATATTTCCAAATATTTATAATATTTTATCCTAACAAATTAATACAGTAATAGTTAACTTTAGCAAAAAAGGATTATATTGTTTTATACTACATTACCTGCATTGTTGCCGTTTCCTTTGACATAATAGCCTTTTAAGCCCAAATTGCATAGTTTTCGATCTCTGTGAAGCAAATTAAACAGTCAGTATTGAAAAAATTATATGTTTAGAGGGAAAAACAAATTCAAGGCAATACAGACTCATAAAAAGGTTAAGGAACCGAAAAGCAATTTGCTTATTCATTTTCCTCATCTGCAAAATAGAGGTAATAATATATCTCATGGGGTTGTCTTTAGGATTGACAGTATATATTACAAAGTATTTAACACAAGGTGAGCTTTTAAAATTTTAACTTCTAATTATTAAAATTAGTGATAGCTCTAGATACTGGGGGAAGAATCCAATCCTTATGACATAAACAATGAAGTGTTCTCTAAATTTGCTGTAAGATGTGAGGATAAAAATGAAAAAAATTATTTTACACATCTATATTTCTATATGCAGACATTAGGCCATTTATAAACAGTAAAGTATTATTTGCCAGACTGATATTCATGATCCAAGCAAAGACTTTTGGAGACTAATAAACAATACAGTTCTTATTGAGACATTTTATTAAACTGAAACATAAATCGAGACAAAACAATGAATGGCTGAACATTTCTTAACATTCCTACTTCTAAACTTTTTCTTTATGAAAGACAGAAATGACACAGCTAAAATAAACCTAGGAGAACGCTTAAAAAAGGGGATGCTATTATTATCTTTTTGCCAGCAAATTAAACTATAGTAAACGCTATCATAACTGGCATTAATAAGGCCTTCTACAAGTAACAGCTAATACTACTTTTCTAGTGAAGCTACAGTAAATTCAACACTATAAAATTCTTATGATATATTATTTCATATTCTCCTGTATATTTTTTGATACTTTATAAAAAACAGAAAGTAGGTGGTGACTCAGAAGACATTGAATAGGGGAAGGACTCAAGTGCAACAGTGCTTTGGCAGTCTGCCCAATGGCTCCCAAGATTATGGGATGAGAGGCAGTGAATACATGTGGTGGGGTGGGAGGTAGGAGTGAGAGCAGCAGCTGCATAAGTCATCATTGGTGTGCCCACCAGCATCCAAGAATATGGGGCAGCAAGGTGTCAAGCAGAGGACAGAGCCGATGAGTTTCCAAGGTTGGTTACACTGAGGAAATAAATGTATTAAAGATAATGATAGCCAAGATTCTCCTATACACACACACGTATGTAAAATACACATATATACACACATAACTGCTTATTGTGAGGGTACAGAAGCACTATAATGTAGAATAAGCACAAAAAACATTCAGGTCTTGGTCTTCCCTACAAGGAATCAGGGTACCTTGGAGATAGAATGGTTCCAACCTGAAGCATGTAGTATAGAAGATAAGCCTGGGTTATCTTATACTAGACTTGGAAGAGCTTAAAAAACACCAGGGACATATTTATCAATAGAAAGAGTACAGCAATCACTTTGAGAAGCCCCCACAAGCCTCATCTATGGCAGTATCAATATAAAAACAGAAAAAATAATAGAACCCATTAATAAACTAAGAATCTATAGTCCATGTTAATATAAAAGAGCAAACAAATCCACAGGACGAGAAAGAAAAGTGCTTCATAGAGAATGCTCTAATTAATGCATGTAGAATGAATGATGGAGATAATCACTCTTTGGTAACTTTCCGAGGCAGGAGATTCAGGCAGAAAAAGGATATATTTTTTAAAGATTTATTATGCATACAAGAACTGGGTAGTGTATGCCAGAGGTGCGGGATGGGGTGGCATGGGGAGGGTGAGAGGACCCACCAGAGACAGAATGGGGAGCAAAACAGGCAGACCCACTGAAATACACTGCTAGGGGAGCAGTGAGTAAGACAGGAGAGATCAGCTGTGCATTGTGGCTTAGTTCCCTGGCCGCCAGGGATGGACCTGGTACTGCAGTGGCTGGCAGCAGTTTGACAGTGCTGTCTCCAATCCCTGCGCCACCAGGGAGGCTCCCAGAGGATACTGGTTTTTAACACTGTAATACTTCCTCACAAAATACTAATAAATACAAGGGGACCATTATGATTTTACAGTGGAGAAGATTGAGACACCAACATGACCAAGCAATGGAGTTCAACATCAATAGTGGTGGGATGCGTTTACAGAAAGTGTCCCATGAAGTGATACAGAATCAAGCACAGGCTCATTTCTATGGCATTTCTGACAAGACTGTATGGCCCAACTATGTTCCTACTGAGAGGTCACGCAGAGCTAAGTTAAGTAAAGTCATTCTACAGAAGGTAAAACCTGTATCATGTATACTCTTAAGGGCATGAAAAGAGAAATTTTTCAAGAGACTGATAAGACATAATAAATAAGTATAGAAAGGTTCATTCACATCTGGAACCCTGAATCACAAAGAAAAAACACTGTGGGGAAAGCTGGGGAAATTTTAATTTGAATCTATTCCAGTGGCTACGGAGGAGAATATCCTTGTTTTGGGGAAATGTACAATGAAGTAGTTAGGAATGATGAAGAAACATGCCTGCATCTTGCTCTCAAGTGGCTCACAAAAAGGTTCATAATTTTGTGTGTGTGTGTGTATCCAAGAGGTAAAGATGCAGTTAGCTGCTAAAATTGCCTGAATATGTGAGGGGAATATGGAGTTTTTTTTTTTTTTTAAAGATTTTATTTATTTATGCATACAAGAGCTGGGGTACAGGCAAGAGTCCAGGAAGGTGAGAGGATTCACCAGAGACAGAGCCAGGAACAGAACAGGCAGATTGACTGAAACACACTGCTGAGAGGAGCAGGGGGGTAGGCAGGAGAGGTCTGCCATGCCAAGTGGGGCCCCTCCCTGGCTGGCGGCAGGGATCAACCTCAAGCTGCAGTGGCTGCTGTTTGCTCCATAGTGCAGTTGCTTAACCACTGCACCACCAGGGAGGCCCCTGGAGTTTTTTTGAACTACTATATTCTAAGTTTGAAATTATTTCAAAATGAGTTGTTTAAAAAATAATTAAGCCTGTTACTTATAGCATAATCAAATTTATAAAAACAATCTATTACTCCACCCCAGCATTTTCTTATGTTCTAAGCTTTGTATAGAAGCACACAAAATTTTCACATAATTTTAATCATAATGTATTTTACATTCTGATGTTAATTAACACAAGGGACTTTTTCATGTTACTATGGAGTCATTGTATGATTATTTTTAAGAACTCCACAACATTGTAATTATGTCTTCTTTATATAGATCATGTATAGAAACTTGAATGCATAGTTGAAACAGAATTACGAGTCTAATTATAGAATTCATAAAACAGGATGCAACTCTAAAATAAAATGGGTTTCCCTCACTGGGTCCTCCACCCACGCACTCAGAAGACTTTTACAGTAAGTCCCAATTTCAGGTACACGTGACAAAACATTAACAGGTTTTATTTTACGAAAGAAGGGGAATAAAATAGTAATAATACTAAGGGAAAGAGAGGGATACAAATCTGTAAATATCCTACTAGATTTTCTAAGCAATGGCAAGTTGAAAGCTGGCTCGAGTCAAGAGAGAGAGACCAAGGCTCACCTCTGGTTTTATAGCCAGCTTGGCTGCTTAACTCCACCCTCAGGTCCCAGTGATCCACTCTTTGATAATCATCTTATCGGATTTGTGGTTCTGGAACACTGGTGGTCTAGAGTGGGGGTTGGAGTCCACACACCCATCTGTGTAATCCATTCAGGATCACCTTTCCCCCTAACACTATGATTACTTCCAGAAAGTGAAAATTATATTTTGTTCTACTGTCTGCTTCTGAAGGAAGGTGAGTAAATAATACCGGTATGAGAATGAACTCCTAATTATTGAGAAGTTATCTGACACCTTTGCTATTTGTCCATTATCTATAGCACTGAATTTGTTGTTTTAACAGGTCACCTGCTGTCCTATGTGAATTTAGACCACCTAAACTTTTAAGATTTGTAGGGTCTAGACTAATCAGTGGGATAACAGAAAGACTATGGAGTCACACAGACCCAGGTTGCCACTTAACTGGCAGTTGGATTTTTTTAAAGTAAGAATAACAAATGACACCTCCAGAGTGCTGGTGAAAGTGGGTGAAAAAGTATAAAATATAAATGGTTTCAATTACCATCTGTAGTAGAATGACTCAGGTTTTTAAAACCAGCCTAGATGTCTCCAAACCAATACACACACCTATTATAGGGTGTGTGTGTGTACATATATATACATACATACAAACAAGTGTACTCATTCTTTGTCTTACTTTCCCCCCTTTCCCCACTCCAATTCAACCCCTTAAATCATAAAATTTCTCCTAAAGTCTCCCTTTTCTCCATTCCTACTGCCACCAACCCTAATCCATAATCTGTTGCCTGAAAATGGTTTTAAGTAGCTCTTCTCCAAGCAACCACACTGCTGCTAGTGTAATTTTAAGAACCCAATAATACCTTCTACCCAGCTGCATATTTTGACCAGGCCTCGCCCACTAATCCTGTCTTCTTTCTCAGTCATTTTGTTTCAGTTTCATAGGCTTTCCTTTGCTCCCTCAAGGAATGCTTTCTCCCATTCAAGTATATCCTAGGCTTATGTCCACTCATCCTTTTACCTCTTTACAAATGTTATTTCCTTAAAGAATCCTTGGTTCCACAGCAGTTATAATTACTCAAATAATTCTTTAACAGTTGTCAACACTGATCTTTACCAGAAAGTAAACTCAAAAGATGTAGGGGCAAACTGACTTGTAGACCAGAGTCTATCCACATATAGCACAGAAGATTTTTTTTTCTCAATATGTTCACAGGATTGTGTACATATGATAAAATCTAAGCAAATGGAAAGCACTAGGAAGAATGCACACTAATAATGGGCAATGAACTTGACTTTTATTTTCATTTTATTTTTTATTATATATATTTTACATTATTTTTCATTTTTGTACAGTGTATATTTCTCATCCCCGTGGAATTCCCATCACTAAAGCACCCTTGCACCACCAGTCCCCTGTGCAACTTCATTCCATAGCACACATTTAAAGAATACATGCATGTATGCTACAAAGATAATTTTTTTTACATTAAACAACATTTAACTTAATTTTGGATAATTTTTGATTATTCAACAAAAACACATTAATAAAATTCCTTCAAACAAATTCAAATACATTGAACTGTGTTAAAAGTATCACATAAAATTCACTTCTATGTGGAATTCAACAATAAACCGGTTTTAGGAGTGAAAATAATAAGTGGCTGAACTCACAGACCTGACAGAGTATAAAGATACCATATCTAGAATCCAATTCTTCGGTTATTTTTTTCTTACCCACTAGCTTTCTTCCGTGCAGGGTAATTTTTACTCAAAAAGAGTATTTTCCCACCTCCAAAATAGAGCGCTGAAAAACTGATAAAAATGTAGTCAAAATTTTTGATCTCAGATAAAGTTCTATTTATGTGCACTTGCGCTTTAATAAATCTTAAGGTTTTAAAAAACCAACAGTCACTCCTTTTTAAACTTAACCTTCTAAAGTCACATCCATTAGATTTTACATCTCACTCTCCTCCAATTTTTAAGGGTCCCCTCCATTTATAAACATGACATCTATCAGCTACCGATTTTTTCCTAACAGGCTTAGGAAAAAGTAGACACTCCTTCACTTAATGGCCCAAGTAGACGACCACCCAGCTAAGTTGGGGGACCTTTTTTTTTTTTTTTAGAACTTTTTCTTAAACATCACCTTGCTCAAGGGTCATATACCGTCGCCGTGGTTTCAGGGACCAATTACAAACACTTCCGAGAAATGAAGACGAACACGTTTTTACTTACTCCACAAACGCCCTGGTGCAGAGGCAAAGGATTTTATAATCCTCCTCCAGGTCTTCAATGAAGAGAAACATTTCCGCCACGCGGCTCCACTTCTCGCAGCACATTTTACCACTTGAGAAGCGACAACCCCGTCCTAAATGGCAGGGGGCCGGCTGCCCGGCTCGCTCTCTGAACACCGAAAGGAGGTCTCGCCGCGTGCCGGTGGGTAAGGGGTTAGGAACGGGCCCGGGGCAGCTCGAGACGGGAGGTAACGGGGCGCCACCACCGGAAGTGGTTCCGGGAGGCCACGGGAAAAGGCGGGGCGACCGGTGGTGTCACACTCTATACGGCTCGACCTGCAGTCGCCGTTTGGTGCTTGTTTTTATTCCCTCTCACGTCGACCAGGAGAGCCAGGTGCTCAAATTTCGCCACTTGCGTCGGTCGCTGAGCCACCGGAGAGCTCCGTCGCTGCTCGAGAGTGACGGCGAGCGGCCCCTGCCTCCTCCCGCCCTAGGTGCGTCGGTCCCCCACTGTAGACTTCCCGCGCTCTTCATCGCTCTTAGGCGCGCCAGTCACGGGGCCATGGGAGCGGCGGAGGCCGCTGTCTAATCTTCCTGGGGCCCCTTTGGAATCCCAGGCCAGGGCGGGCGGCGGCCTGGGGTACCGGAGTGGTGGGAGGGGAGGCCCTGCCTGGGTCACAACAAGTCCATTCACATCGCCCAGTATCTGTCCAGCCGCGCAAAACACTCCTACTTCGGCGTGTTTCGTCCTGATTTACAATAGGTGGTGATGTGAGGGTTCTCCAACCTTTTTAGAGACCCCTGGGCTTGCCTACTGACATTTACGATTCTGGGACCTGATTCGAGCCTCGTGTCTATAAAAGCTAAGGGAAATCACTTGGCGATCTCAAGAATGGAGTTGAGAGGCTGCACGGGTGCTCATGTCCAGACACATCAGGCTTGGAATTCTGTGTGATCCAGACAAGCGACTTAACCTTTTTGAACCTCATTGTGAGCATTTATAAAATAGGGATGTTTAATACCTGCTTCGTAGAGCTGCTGAGGGGACTAATTGAAACCAGCTATAGCAAACCTTTAATTTGTGCTATTAATAGTTTTAGTCGTTACAGACTTTGTAGACGCCAGGCATTGACTTGGTCTCAAGAGTTTTTGCACCCTGTAAAACAGCTTTCTTCCCTCAAGCTGCTGATTAACAAGAAAAATACATGTGACCATAACCAGAGTGTTGAAAACTGGAACAGCTCTCCTAATTTGAAAAACAAAACCAAAAAGGAAGTGAAAAACAACAATGTGTTTTTAACATTTACATTACATTGCATTTGTAATGTACAAATGTACACTGTACAAAATACAGTGTACATTTACACTGTACAAAATACAAAAATATACACTGTACAAAAATGAAAATTAATGTAAAATATATATAATAAAAAATAATACAACTCAGTATTCGCTGAGACTGCTCAGGCTTCTTCAAAGAAGCATATACAGACTTGAAGTTGTTGAGCACTTAGGACTTCTTTTGTGCTGTTAATGCTGAAATGATATTGGAAATAGTTTGATTTTTTTTTTTAGAAATATTAAAAACAAGTAAAATTCAGATCACTAATATTTGGCTGCATTTACTAGTGGGTAGAAATAGAAGATTGACTTGCAAATTAATTGTTAATTCCTACATCTTAACTTCGATGTCAGAGATATGCTGGTTTCAATGACTCAAGAAGGTAAGAGTGTTGCAAAGTTATAGATACACTAGCATGGATATGCAACACTTTGAGGATGAGGCTAGGTTAAAAAAATAGGGAGAGAACAGTGATTACCAAACCCAGTTGGAGATCCTAACTAAAAGTTGAGGGACGGTCTAATTAAAAAAAAAAAATCATATCAAAACCTAGAGTTTGGGCCCTCCCTGGTGACACAGGGTTCTAAACTCCACCACTAATAGGCTATGACGAGCCACTTGCAGGCAGTTAGAATACCATCCAGGGAGCTTAACCAGCAGCACAGTAGACATCTCCTGTTTCACAGGCTGCTTCCCTCCCTGAGCAGTGTATTTCAGTAGATCTACCTGTTCTGCTCCCTACTCTGTCTCTGGTGAATCCTCTCACCCTCTGGCCTACACCCAAGTTCTTGTATGCATAAATAAATAAATCTTTTTTTTTTTTTTTAAAAAAAACCTTACATTTTGAAGCTTGAAATCTAAAAGGTATTCTTTTGAAGTTAAAATGGTTGGGGCTGTCAGATAACCTAACTGAAGTACTAGATGAACTTTAATTTTATTGATTGCTTGAAGTAGCACTGTTTAATCAGTAAAACTGAGTACTAAATCCTGTTAAACTGTTACTAAAACATGCAAAAAAAAGAGGGAAAATTAATTTCTATTTCAGTGAGTATTTTTTAAAAAAGATTTATTTATACATACATACTTTGGCCTGGGTTACAGGCCAGAGTGTGGGAGGTGGGAATATCCACCAGAACCAGAGTGGGGAGCAGAGAAGGCAGATCTACTGAAATAACACTGCTGACAGGAGCAGTGGGTGAGACAGGAGAGGCCTTCAGCACCATGTGGGTCACCTCCCTGGCGGGGGATTGAACTTGTGCTGCAGTGGCTGAGGATAGCGCCATAGTGCCACGCCTTAACACTTTCTTATTTTGACACCCAGCATGAGATTTCTAGGAGGATGCTGGTTTCTCCTTGTTCACCAACTTCTACAATTATGAGTGCTCCAAGGTTCAGTCCTAGAAAGTCTGTTTATATTGTATTCACCCTCAAAGACAATAGTCATGTGGTTTCATGGTTTATGTGGGCTATATTTCTCTAGCTCTGACCTTTGTGCTGAACTCCGCTTATGTTCAGTTGTCTATTTAATGCCTTTACTAGAATAGAATTTTAAACTTCATGTGCTCAAAATACATCTTACCTCCAAAGTTGTTCTTCCTGCAGCTTCATCTTTACACAAGAAAATTGATGATGATGATAATGATGATAGCAGTATTTACTCTGCTTATATAGTAGAAGCTACTCTTCTAAGCTTTTTTTTTTATATACAGTTTTCATGGCATTCTTATTAAATAGGTGCTGTTACTCTCCTCATTTTACAGATAAAGAAACTGAGACAGAGAGATGTGAAGTAACTTGCTTTGGTCACTCAGGTAGGTAACTTACCCATGATACAAACCCTTGTTGCCAAAAACATGGAGCCATCTCTCTCATTCACATTCCATACCTATTCATCAGCAAGTCCTGTTGGCTTTGTCTTTGGAGTATGTGCAGAAACCAATCTCATCATACCACCTTTTCTTTGCCACATCTGTCCAAGTCACTTTCATCGCTTATCTCAATTACATATATATAGCTTTCTATTCCTTATACAGTGTATTTTCCACATAATAGTTATTTAAAACCCAAGTCAGGCAATTTCACCCTTTTGCTCAAAGCTTCACACCTCTCCATCCATCCACTTAGATAAAAAGTCATCTTACAAGTATAGTGCTACCTCTCTACCCATTTCTGACTGCTCTCCCTGTCTTTCTCAGCCTGCCTACCTTGCTGCTACTGAGACCACACCATGTACTTGCTGTTCTTTTAGCTAGAAATTCTCTTCCAAATACCTACATGATTTGTTTCCTAACTTAGGTCTTTGATTAAATTTTTAGTGACTTCCCAAACTACTCTATATAACATAGCAAAGTGCCCCCCTTGCCTGCTAATGAATTCCATATTCCTCTTGCTGTTTATCTCTCCCCCCTACATGCTTAGATGCACATATATATTTGTACGATAGGGACAATATCTATATAGTGTTATTCTATGTGTGTACATATGTGCATATATATATGCTATCATACCAATTTATAAAACAACATACTGAGGTAGAGGAGTTACTGTTCATGATCTTTTCAATAGTGGATAACTTAAGCCAGTCACTCACTGAGTTAGTTATCTGAGTGATGAAAGGTTACGAAATCAAGGTCTGAGGAGTAGTTGAAAGGGTTAAGAATTCAGACAAGGAGAAAAAGAGGATTTTTCCACTCATGATAGTTGCCCTGACAATTAAGAAATCACCTAATGGACAGGTTCGATTGTATAGAAGTAGGCCCAGTAGGAAACAGTGAAGTAAGTATTGCAAGTAAATCTGTTGGTTTCAAGGAAATTAGTCCTTTATGTCCTCCCTCTTCAGAGGAACAATACTAATAGCAGTAAGTCAGTTAGCAATATAATTTTGGCATGACAACATGTATTGCGCTTATATATTTGTTTCTCCCTCTCCCTCCACCTCTTTCGTGGATTAATTTTCTGTCTAATACACAAAGACTTTGAGATGATTTTCATTAAGATTATGCAGTATGGGATAATGATAAAATATCTCTAAGAATAGAATCAGGGTCAGAAAAGGTAGGAATGGAAGATAGATATCTTATGCAGGAGAACATGATATAAGGGCTATTATAATTGTATCATCATATATCATGTTTGACCCTCAGCTTCATGGTGACATAGAGTCAGTCAGTTACACATCTTAAGTTCATACTTTTTCTCCTGAGAAGCAAAATTTTTATAGTTAGAATTTTAAAAATATTCTATGAGGGGCTTTATGTGATGTTACTAAATGGTACACAGAGGTTCCTCACTAAAGCAGAAGTGGCAAGAGAATAATTTTTAATAATGACCCACTGTGACTAATAATCATCACACATTTCTTAATGTTTCATAGTTTTGTGGAAATTATAATTCTCGGTATTAATGATTTTAATCATATTTTTCTCCTACTTGTATGCTGTGTTTTTCAGAATATGTACATTGCAGCTTGGGGCAAGATGTTTATCTGATTCCTGGTAAGTTAAGAGATTGATTTAGAGAGTGTGTTCATGAAATGATCTTATTTAAAACTTGACATATATTTTAGTTACTACAAGAAAAAAACTGATAAATTTTATTGCATAGTGCATAAGAACAAGAGCTTTTCTGTAAATCTGCTTATAAAACACAGTATGCAAAAATGTATGCCATTATTTCCCATATCCTACAGACTTGGGTTACTTTTATTGAATCAGATATTGTTGTTTTGTCTTGGTAAAAACGAATTATCTCAACATAACCTAGTTTAAGATAAAAATGTTCAGTATGATCCACTTAGGATGTAAGTCAGATTACTGAGATCAGTTTGAAATTTCATTCTTCATGAGCTTTGTTTTCCTCTCGGAATGAATAGCTTTCAAGTTATTTTAAAAGTTAAAACGGCATGTTTCATGAGCACTTTAATAAACACTTTAATGTACAAAAAAGCTAGTTACTTAACAATTCACTAATTTTTGGTATTAAGAAATGACTGGTATTTATGTATACTGAACATGTAACTTTTCAGCTGTGAAGAGAATAACATTGGGTTATTTTTTCCCTTTCAGTGGCAAAATTAAAGACCTGCTATGGCAATAAAGAAAGAAACTGAATTTGTCATTTTCACTTAAAGAAAAATGACAGACAATAATCAAACCTGTGGAGTGGGACAGGATTCGATGCCCTATGTGACTTGTCTGATTCACATACTGGAAGAATGGTTTGGTGTGGAACAACTGGAAGATTATTTGAATTTTGCAAACTATCTCTTGTGGGTTTTTACACCATTAATACTGCTAATACTTCCTTACTTTACTATCTTTCTTCTATACCTTACTATTATTTTCTTACACATTTATAAGAGGAAGAATGTATTAAAAGAAGCCTATTCTCATAATTTATGGGATGGTGCAAGGAAGACGGTGGCAACTCTGTGGGATGGACATGCAGCGGTTTGGCATGGTAAGCAAGATTACTTTGATATCTGTATTACTGTCGATATGTAGTATCATTACATTTTGTTGATTGAGTTGATACTAAAAAATATAATGGAAAGACTATTTCCTACTACCTGTTTGCATGCAATGAGCATATTTATGCCTTTTTAAAATGATTTCTTATAAATACATTAGTTATACACTAAACAAAGGAACACACAACATTGTAGACTATTACTATAAGGGAAAATATAAAAATTTATAGTTAAAGTGTCTAAAGGAGTGAAAGACTAATTAAAACTCTATATAAAAACTATTTTAAAATACTTTAGTGCTTTCATTCTTTTTTCAAGTAAGTTTGACTTTCCCAATATAGAGATTTAGAAAAAAGTGAAATATTAAATAGTAATAATAAGTTAAATATAACTTATGTACCACGATTTACCCATTTTCTGCTTGGTTTGTTTCAGAGTTCATTATGTCTTCTGAATAAATGGGGGACAAAAAGTTTTTGTTGAGGATATTCATTCTTCTCTTTGTTATTTGAGAGATTGTGATATTGTACTCTTAGTGGATCTTTTTCGTTTGACTATTGTAAAAGTTGCCCACTAGTGGCCGATTTTCAAGGACTTGGTTTTTTCTTGACCAGTTTTTACTTCATTATTCTGCCAATGCTTTCCTATTTGTTGGTCTTTTTTTGTTTTTAGACTATACAAAACTACAGAGGATTCAGTAGGAATGTAACAAAGATGAGCTTTCTATATCATGTTGTTGAGCATCAAAGTGATTACACAGAAGGACATGGAAGGAAGCACAGAATTTCAAATATGGTATATTGGTATATACATAAATGAAGTATACGGCAGCTATTAGCAAAGGTCACCAGTGACATGCTTATCAGGTTGATGTCATTTTAATACTACATGCATTCTTATATACCTACCAATATTTTTTGAACTGGTGCATACTATTAAATGTTTACCATGCATTGTTTTAAACTTTTTAACAGCTAGATTGATAGTATGTATTATTCCATTTTATTCTTAACCCTTGAGAAAACTGAGGAACTGTCAGGCAGGTAGGAAGAAGAGCTTGGATACAGTCTCATATCAGGCTGTAAGGCCTGTGCTCTTGTGATGTGTGCTGATTCCCTGCCTGAGGATTCAGGGTCAAAAGCAGTGATAACTCAGCAGAAACCATGTGCCTTTGATATACTGAGTTGTTAATATTCACTCACTAATAGAATGCTTTTGCCAATCAGTACAATTCTCATACCCTTTGATGGTGTTTTACATGAGAACTCCCATGTGTGTATATTTGCTGAGAATGCACCTATGTTGATTGCTATTGTTCATTACCTTTAAAAAATGCAAAATTTAGTGATATCAGTTGTAATACCAGGGTAATACATATTGTAGCAATTGTTTTGTTTCTGGAGACATGATAAATCTGTATACATTCAAGAACTAAACTTATTTGTAGCAGGATATAAAATTGAAGTAAATATGCACTTACTACTCAGAGAAAGTAAAATACATAGTTTATTGCTTAATGTTTTGTTATTGTAACTTAACATTATATTATGGTGATACTTTTTTTTTTAACTTTTTCTTTACCTTGTTTAGTAAAATGTAAAAGATATTTATGTGCAACTTCAGATTTTAATGTCAGGTCAGTTTTAATTTATATTGAACATACAGATATTGGTGTTGTTGATGTCATAATTATATTATATTGGTGTCAGATCAGTTTTAATTCATGTTTCTTAAAGATTCTTAAAAGAATTTTTTAAATAACAAAAATGTTCATTATTTGTAACACTGAACACTATAAAGAAGAAAATAATAGTCACTTAAAATGTGCCATGCATTTGAGTTCTGTAAATTTGTGGTATGTTTATCATTTTTTATGTATGGCAAAATAATTTTTTCATATCATTGAGTATTCTTGGTAACTTCTAGGAGCTATTACCTAATGGTCTTTTATAGTTTGTTTACTAAAATATCTTTGTTCAAGAAACCAGTGTTTTCTGGACTAAATTTTACCCTCAAAACTGCATATGTGCTCTGTGAGTTTTCAAAAAAATTCTGAGTCTTATGTGCTTTGCAATATAATGTCTATAGCATATCAAGAAAAACTAATTTGATATTTATTAAGCACTTGCATTTCTAGATAACTGCCTTGGTGATGGGTGAACAAAGTTCCTACCTTCTAAGTTACTCGCAGCCTTTAAACTATAAAAGTTTTGATTTATATTTCAAAAATCATTATTTCTGAAAAATATGAGTGGTATTTTAAAAAGCTAGGTAGTTCAAGTTTAGTGATTTTCCCTGGAAATTAATATGACGAGGAAGATATCTAGATGTTTTTGAGAAAATTAGAAAACAACATTTTAGCACAACTGTAAAGGTACTTAGGACTATAACTTTGACTTCATGGAAATCAGAAGTATTTAATCTTTGAGGCTTGTTATGAAAACCTTTTTTATCTTGAGTGTATATTTGTGTGATTGTGGCTTTGTTTTTGTTTTACAAGGGGATTTTTCCATCATCTAAAAATGATGTTTATGCTTATGTAACAGTATCATAATTGGTTCAGTTAATTGGCAATACAAAATTTTGAGAAAATGCAGAAGTTTGATTGATCATATTATATGAGTTACTGATTTTCATTTTAAAAATGTACCATAATAGTACAAACTGTTTTCTATTTTATTATTTTTAAAGAAAAAGACATTTTATTCACTGAAAGTTTCCTATAAATAAAAACATGTAGCAGTTTTTTTGGTGGGAAAATTAGATTGCAGTGTCAAGAGAACATCCTCTTTTATCTAGAGTTTAATAACATTAAAAGATAGGAATGTGGAAAAATGTGAACTCATTCAATGCATGTAGGAAAGTACTTTAGGACAGCCAGTCAGGAGGAGAGCTTGATAGTATCATAATTTAAAATGGGCATATTACAATACCAACAACTTCTCTTCTTAGTATGTATTATAGCAATAGTCACATGTTCAGTGCACAGAGATGCACATAAAGCGATGTTCATTGCAATACTTTTTAAAACAATACACTTTTTCCTGATTAAGGAAATGGCTAAATGAACTATGATAGGAATTTATTATAAAATACTCAAAATCCAGTAAAATATGATCATTACATGTGCTATCAAGGGTGTATCTCTAAGATATATTAAAAAGATAAGAAAACTAGGTCGTAGTAAGGTTTCATTGATCTGTGTATTTATATTCTAATAGCATACTTTTGGGTATTATTGCAGTTTAAAATTTGTTAACATGGTGTTTCCAGTTTTCCTTTTTTTCTCAAAATTACTTTATCCTATTTTGTCATTCCATATAAATTTTAATTTTTTTTGGTTCTATTTCTTTGAAAAGTATCATTGGAATATTGATAGGATTACTTTGAATTTCTATATTGCTTTAGTAGGATGACCATTTTCATTTTAATTATTCTCCCCATCAATGAATATGGGATATCTTTCCTTCTTTTTATGTCTTGTTAAATGTTTCAGTGGTGTCTTACAGATTTCATTGTATCTTTTATCTCCTTTGTTAATTTTTCATAAGTGATTAAATCTTTTTTATGTGATTTTAAATGGTATTGTTTCCTTAGTTTCTTTTTCTTCTTGCTTGTAATTTGCATGTAGAAATGCAGCAGATTTTCTGTATTAAGTTTGTAGCCTGTTACCTTACTGTATTCATTTACTGTTTCTAATCATTTTTTGTGGGTTTTTGTATACATTGTGTCATCTATTATTAATGAAATTCCTTTGATTTATTGTTATTATCTAATTGCCCTGGCAGTTAGCAGTATGAAGGACAGTAGACATGATAATCTCTTTAACTGAAAGGAGAGAAAAAAAGAGGTGGCCTGGAAGCCAGCCTTGAACTGGGATTAAGTTAATAGTAAACCTTGAGAGATCATCTCCTTTCCCATTTCCACCACCCTTTCATCCTGTCATATGTTCCCCTTGCTTAAACTCTACTCTTGTTTACAGTCACTTGGAGTAGGGTTTACAATATGGCAGAAAAGGAGAGGTAAGAAATGACATGAATTCTAATCACAGTACAGGAGAGATGTTGCCTTGACATCCAGTTCAAATCTCTGATGACAGTTTCTTCTACACTTGTAGTAAGTAGAGTCTGTGAAATCATTTTTGTTTTTAATGAATAGAATGGGGAAAATTTCTAAAGAATTCATATGTATACATATATAAATGTTTTTATATGTCTTATGTGTGTATTTTGTTTTATATACTAAAACTTATATATAAAATATATAATGTAATAGTCAAAATAAAATATACATATATAAAGTATATATGTAAAAATTAAAAAATATATGAAATATACATGTAAAATATAATAAAATATGCCTTACATTTGTGAATAAAAGAAAAATTTGCAGCATTATTAAATTACCCATTTGTATATAATAATTTAAGTTATTTTGCATTGAGCCACTCATTAAAAATTTTTTGTATTTTTATTAATTATTTTTTGACTGTTAAACTTAATTTTAGATGTGTTAGGCATGGTTGTGTCAATTGATGTCTTCTACACTTCCCTTTCCTTCCCTTTTCATCCACTCCTTTTTATTTGTTCATTTCCTTAAACCTCACAACCTGCTGTAACCAGTAGAAGCTTGTATTCTATGGACCTGTTCTTTAGCAAGCTTACATGAAGGGTTCTGAGTTTTTCCTAGAAATTAGCAGATTCAATAAACCGTGCTTGATATTTCAGACATGTGTGACTCTGGATAACCTCAATTAACAACCCCAAGTTGTCCAAGCTCTAAAACTGTCTTTTCAATTGGAACCTGAAGGTTCTTTTTACCTTAAGAGTTCTGTGAGTCTTTGTTCCTACATGATTTTATCATAGAAGACAATACAATTATTGTTTATATTCATAAGATTAAAAATAATATTCCAAGTATTATATGAAGCACATATAATATGATTATTTTCCTTCTACATGCTGAACTTTCTAATCTGACGTGTGCGCTTTTCCAACTAGATCCCAGAACATACTAAACATAGTGATTTTAAAGTTACTATTTGAGACTGTAAATATTTGGGTTTGTTTCTTATGATTTGAAAAATAATAACAGTACAAAATACAGTAAAACAAAAACAGACAGACAGTTATAAACCACAGACATCCTGTAGGGAAGAGGGAAGGAGAGGGATTGGAAAGAGGGAGGAAGGGGATTGTGTGATAGTGCATGGGTGAATTGGTGGAAATTCTGTGTGGACTACATTTGAGAAAAGAAAGCAAACATTGCTTAAAAATGAAAAATGATGTAATATATATATGTTAAAATATATATATGTTAAAATATATAAAAACATATGTTAAAATATATGTTTTTTTAAAAACCAGTCTCTTGACAGAGCATTGGTTTGGTAGCTGTTTGTATGTTCTCTAGTGTTTTTAGTTTTCAGTTGAATTCAGGACATTGTAAGAGAATAGAAAGTGTAGTGCACAGCATTTACAATTGAAAATTGGTTCTTTTCTGTCAGACCATTAATGAATGTGTGTTGAGGGTTAATTAATTCAGCTCAGTAATTGAACTAAGTTTGGGTTTTGTTGTAAGTTACTTTCAGTTCAGCACAGACTTAAGTCCTACCTTGTACAGGGTCTCAGAGTGCTGTAAGATTTTGCTTGGTGTTACTGCTCTAATCTGAATCTTTTATACCTGTGCCTTGGAAAGGATCTGTCTTCATGTTCCTGCTCTTATCCCAGGGAAAGGTTGTGTTTGTAGTTTCATGTGATATTTATAGTGGGGATGAAAATTGGGGGGACATTATTTTTCTGGTTTAGCTAAAATTTTACATAATCTTGTATTTCTGGAGCTTGGGAGTGAGATTTCTCAATGTTCTTTTTCTCTTCCTGGAGGCAGATAGATTTTGATCTGTTTAGGTAGGTAGGGATTGGGGTTATGGGCATGTTTCGTGCCCTTTTTTCTAATGTGAACATGCTTTATGTTATTTCTGGGCCCCGGATTTACCTCCTACCTCTTGAGCAAATGTGTTGGCTTCTACTCTTCTTTAACATAATGGGCTTTTGCCCAAGTCAGGTGGGATTTTGCAGGGGAGGGGTTTGGGGAGTAGAACTCTGCCCCTCCAATTATCAGATGCTTTAGCATATACCCTTTTCTTATAAGGGATGGAAGGTTTCCCTGATCTCCCAGTATTAGATTTTACAGTACAAGAGAAGCTTTCAGTAAGCCAGTGGGGTTTTTGTTCTCTGTACCATTAGCAGAGGCTTTCACAGGTCTCTTGCCTGCCCTGATAATTTTTCCTGTGAGTACCCACAAGGAACATGGAGGAAAGCTAGTGAGAGAGTATGGTCTCTTGTTCATTTCTGGACTTCCTAGGGATTCTACATTCAACGCTAGCGCACACTTCTATAAGCAAAGATTTGAATTTTTACATTAGTAACCACTCTTTAATAATAATAAAAATTAATAAACATATTTACGCAAATTTTGTCTTTCTAACAGGTTATGAAGTTCATGGGATGGAAAAAATACCAGAAGAAGGGCCAGCACTTATAATTTTTTATCATGGAGCTATTCCAATAGATTTTTACTACTTCATGGCTAAAATTTTTATCCACAAGGGCAGGACTTGCCGAGTAGTAGCTGATCATTTTGTCTTTAAAATTCCAGGTAAACATTCATCATTGATAGAATTGTAAAATGTTTATTTACAAATTATGTGATAGTTTGTATCTATGAGCTCTCTATAGTATCATCTGGAAAAGGCATTTTTTTTTAGGGTAACATACTTAGAACTCCAATTTGGGAGTACTTAATATCCTATTTGGGTAATATATCTAAATGTAAAATAGTGTGGCAAAAAATGTCATAAATGCCTGTTAATTCTTTTTTTAATAGTTAAATTTCCAATGTAAATCTTGAACTTCTGCTTTTTAAAAATGTAACTTTTGTCAAACAATAATTTATATTTTGTTATAGAAGATTGTTGATTTTACATGATAATTTTTTCTGTGAACTTTTTTGGAGTTTAATTTTACTGTAATTAGAATTTGTTTACTGTCATTTCAGTGGCAGATAGAAATTAGTAAAAAAAAAAAACCTAACCAGGATTTCTTTTCTTACATAAGAATATAGCATCACCTCAACTATCCTACTTATTTCTCTTATATTTAACTTGATTGGCGAACTTATAACTCTTAAGATTGAACACTATATTCTTTTTAATCTTTTCATAAAGGCTTTGTATCTTTTCAAAAAGATCAAGCAATGGTTTAAAAACAACAGTTCTAAAAAAATTTAGAAAAAAATCTGAAATAATATCATTGAGATCAAATCTTATTTTCCTCTGTCACCAGTCTCCAGAAACAAGCCAGTGTGTTCTCTGGAATAATTAAAATGAAACCTACCCATTAACCAGACAGACAAGCAACAAACAGTGAATTAAATAACCTCAATGCCTTTTATAGATATGATTAATGCTATGTATATCTTTGTATCACCAAAAAGTTATTTGGACTTTGTGCATAAGCTAAATTGGCTATAAAGGGTTTTTCTTTAGAAAGTAATACCACTTTATAATAAACCTGGGAACTAATAGTTATCATTTTGATTTATTTTACTTCATTTTAATTTGCATATTTTCACATATAATGCAAATTATTTTGTTCCTTTTTAAAAAAAGTTTAATGTTAGCATTAACATTTTACCATGTTTTATGAGGAATAATTCTAGTGGATGACTAGAAAAATATTTACTTAAGTGTTTTTTTTTTTTTCTTATGGAATGGTAAGTTTTTTCCTCTTTTTAAAAAGTAAATAATAGAATGTGAATAGTTTTACTTAGCATTTAGCTTTTAATGTTTTTCCTTTTTTATGATCTTATAATTTATAAGTTCTCTCCTATTCATTCATTTATTATGAGAATGATTTAGTTAAATTAGTGAACTTTTTATGTCGTGTAAGATGAAAGTTATTTCAGTGTTAACCTTTATGATCTTGCTTCAGATCCCTAACCCTATGGGAAGTTTGATTAATTTGCCCAGTTTTCACTACCCATCCCCATATTTCCCAAGTCTCAACAAATAAGGTGTATGCACATTAGTCCTCTGAAGTTTGAGTTTAGGATTGGGTAAAATATTTAATTATCAGATTATTTCTTTTACCCATAAGTAGTTGTAATTTGAAAAACTATGTAATATTAAGATTCAAAATTAGCTGTTCCTGAGTCAAGCGCTCGCTTTATTAAAAACTCAATGATTTTGTTATTAATGATTTTTTTAAAGCATTCTCTGGCTTTTAATTTCGGTCAATTTAATTTTGGATTGCTAATTTAGGTAGGACTAAGTATAGTTAGATGCACATTCTCTTATAGTATTAATGTAAGGTTAGATTTGTGGCGAGAGATGATTTCTGATTGCTCTAATAAATGTTGTAGGCAGTCTTTGGCTATGAGATACAGTAGAAAGAGCTCTGCACTAGACATGCCTGGACTGGAATCTCTGCCCTGTCATTTGCTAAATGTGTGACTTTGAGCAAGCTACTTATTCTTTGAGTTAGCTTCCCTCATCTCCAAAATGGGTTTAAGAATCTCTGTCTTCCAAGGGGTTTGTGTTTAATTAAGAGTTTGAACATGTAAAGTAGCCAGAGTAGTAGGTGATCAATAAGATGTAGCTATTGCTTCATTAGCAGTATTAACACTATAGTAACTTTAAGTGTTCTTGTTAATTTAAAAGAAGTGAAAATTTATTGACTTAAGTATATATTGCAAATTATGTAGGTTGTAAAAATTACTGCTCTTGAAGAATTGGACAAGAGGTACTTAAGATATATCTTCATGCTAATGTTTCTTACAGGGTTTAGTTTATTACTTGATGTATTTTGTGCTCTACATGGACCAAGAGAAAAATGTGTTGAAATTCTGAGAAGTGGTCACTTGTTAGCTATTTCACCAGGTGGAGTTCGAGAAGCCCTAATTAGTGATGAAACCTACAACATCATATGGGGTAATCGTAAAGGCTTCGCTCAGGTTGCAATTGATGCAAAAGTGGTGAGTTATGTAAACCTAATTATTAAAGTAAAGCTAGGTTGATTTGAAAATAGATCCTTAAATAGCAAGCTAAAGTAAATGAGAATTTATATGCTCTCATTGCATTACTTTAAAAATCCATCTATCTAACTCCTTATAGAGAAATTTCTTTGGACATGGGAAGCCATGTTAAAAAAAGATTCAACTTTAAAACAAACAAATTTGGCAAAGTTGTTTTTTTAAAACATTTGAAAATCTGGTGTTTTTGGATATGTCAATTATACTTTTTTTCATAAGTATAATCAGTCCAATTCTATGTATTTTGATCTTTTGACATAATTGATTGGCATGTTCAGTGACGGTTGTTGTTTGGTTTCATTACAGTTCTTTTTTCTGTGACCATTTATAATAAGACTCAAATAATATATGGCTCCTATAATTTTTATCAGCAAATATGATTAGCTAACAGTGTGAATGAAGAGGAGAAATAGATATTAGTGTCATGTAGACCTTTTAAAAAGACTTTTTATAAATGTATTTGCTGATAAAAATTAAGTGTTCCTCTGGGATTCACTGTAATTATTATATTTAGTAGATTGGAGAATGTGAATGCCATTTATTTCTTTTGCTTTGGGGAAGTATTTCCATTTTTGGGCTCTATATTTTATTCTATGAAACATTTATTGTTCTTATGGAATGTTTCTTCTTTGTTTTCTGTTTATTTTCATTTTAGATTGTCTGTCATATAAAGAACTCATAGTGCCTTTGACAAGGTGGTATTCTTTTCTCAGGCCAATTAGTTAGAGGCTGCTGCCAGTACTTTGACATTTCAGTTTTTTTGTATACCCACTGCTGCCACATAAAGAGACCAGTCTATACCTTTTAGCTTTCCTGTTCATCTTGCAAATATAGATTGTTGATTAAAAAGGAAAATATTATTGATGACTCATTCCAATGCAAGATCAGTATTTGAAGGAGAATGGAAATTTTCTCTTTATTTTTCAGTTGTAAAATCCCAATAAAGCAAAATCCATGGAGTTCTATTCTTTCCTATACATATGTGTCCATTATTCCTAGAAGTAAGTTATTGCTATAGTGCTTTAATAACGTGATCCTAGTGTAAGGGTCAGTATACTTGCCCAAGTATTTAATAATAGACAACATAACAATTTGATCATGACTGTCCTACAGTATAAGTTTCCTAAAGACAAGGCCATCTAATTATGTTCTGGTTCCCTAGAATAATGACTTGTATTTACTAAGCTATTTATATTTGTTGAATTGGGTTAATTTTTTTATAGTACATGTTAAATACTACTGGAAAGGAGTCTTTTGAATTTAATTTTGTGTTATTAATATCATTGACATAGAATACTCATTTATAGCACACTTTATTTTCTAAAATGTCTTAAGCACTGATGTAGAATACAAAACCTTAGACTCTGAATAATATGGCATCCCAAAGGATATTTGTACATTTATATAAAAGTTAAGGATAATCAATGTATATTAAAGCAATCATAAAAGCTTAATCAAAGATAATTTAGTTCTTAGGATTATATCTTGAAAGAATTATTTCTCCTAAGGTTTAAGATAAAAGTGACAAAAGTATATTTGGAGTCTCAAATTGATCATGAGGTTGTAATTCTTTATCCTTAAGTTTACAGTTTTAATGAACATTGTAAGGTTGCCTGAAAGAAAATTATTATGTAGAGAAAGTAACTCCTTTTCCTATCCACGGAAGAATTTCTAGATAATCAATTTAGACAATCTAAATAATTGAATTAAGATTTTCTGTTCAGAACTTGAGAAAACAGCCATTTGCAAGTTTAAAAACAAGCAAAATTTAATATTGCTGATTTATAATATAGTATAAATTTGATAAATATTGTACAATCCTAGCCTTTTGTAGTGTTTTTAAAGACTTTTGTTGGTACGCCTGTATAGTAGGTGACATATGTAATTATTGCAATGTTACAGATGAGGAAACTCAGGCACAGAGAGATGAAGGGATGGAGGGACCGGGTCATACAGCAAGGCAGAAGCAGAGCAGAGCATACAGTTCAGAACTGCAGGCAGCCAGGGCGGTTGCCATCCCTGACTGCATTACACAGTGAGTTCGCTGACCTGGAGATTAGAGGGCCTTCCAGATACATGAGGGAAATTTTTCAATCACTTATGAATATAGCTGTAAACAGTGCAGTTAATATATCTGGAAAATCCCTTCATAGCCTTCACAGGATTATCGTGAACTTTGAGTAAAAATTTTACACTGTTGCAGAACTAACATTTAGATTGTGTTGTAACAGGAAAATAGACTAGGCTGTCAGTGCAAGCTTGTGAAATATTGATAGAAAATATTTAAGATTCATCTGAAAGTTATGGATAATAGAAATTTATAAAATATAAATCACTCATATTATGAATTCCCTAGAATTACAGCTTTGATAAGATTTTTTTGGTAACTTCATAACTAGTGAGTTAGGAGAAAAATAGCCCATTTACTCTAATGTACCAAATGTAAATAAAATTGTTTCAATTAAACTTTATATGCATTATCTGAATCTTAAAAAAGCTTTGATAGAATAATTATTATCATTTTATGTGTGAAGGAACTGAACCTTAGACATGATAAATATATTGTTTGATGGTTCTCATTTATTTTAGTGACAAAGACTCTAAGACCATGCTAAAGCAACTTATTCCCCTAAGAGCAGTTTTAAGAAAATAAACCATCTCTTGCACACATCTGTGCACATATGTACACATGCAGAGACATGTACAAGTAAGCGAGTAGCTTGCATATGAAGTATGTACAAGTAAAGGAATGTATAATTATTCTATTGTATCATGTTATAACAAGGTCATGCTTATAGCTGTAAAACTGTAAGCTTGAATGCAAACTTAGAAACCATATGCCCAGTGCATAGCCTGGAAAATGGAACCTACTAGGGTAAGATTTCTCCTTTACTAGGTTCTAGGTTTTGTTTTTTAGAGACTGAGGTGTAATCTTAAAAGTCTTTATGAAGTTTATGAAGTGCATATTTCAATACAGATCAAGTCTTATCCCATCAATAGATATTTGTAACATAATGATCAGAGAAGCAAAATGGGGTGTGTGTTGTTGAAAAGTTTGTGGTCCTTTTTGGGCATTTTAAGAGTCCAATTCTAAAAATATTTTATAAATTAAGATATTAGGATTTCAACCATCGTTTTATTTTACAAAACTGGTGGTGGTTTCCTAGATCATAATCTCATATGTATTTTTTTTAACAGAAGAGTCAGTGTATTTTGTCTTATATGTCAGCTTTGTTAAATTCTTCATCTGACTGCTTTCCTTTACTTGAATTCTCTTTTTCCTAATTGACTTTAAGATTGCTGCTGCCTATTTCCTACCCTTTAAATGCAGAGAATACAAATTAATTCATTAGAAGTATTATTTCTCTGTTCTGTTTATTTACTCCTTCTGTAATTCATCCATTACATTTTCTTTCTTTTTTTTTTTAAAGATTTATTTATTTATGCATACAAGCACTGGGGTACAGGCCAGAGGTGTAGGGGGGTGAGAGGATTCACCACAGAGAGCGAGGAGCAGAACAGGCAGATCAACAGAAGTACACTGCTGAGGGGAGCAGCGGGCACAGCAGGAGAGGTCCGCCACACCATGTGGGTCCCCCCCTGGCCGGCAGCAGGGATCGAACTTGTGCTACAGTGGCTGCGATTTGCTTCATAGTGAGTTGCTTAACCCACTGCGCCACCAGGGGAGGCCCCATCCATTACATTTTCTTTTGTCACTTAGTGTATTCCAGGCACTGTTTTAGGTTCCAGAGGGTAGAACAGTGAACAAAATGTTCCTGCTATTGAGTTTCTTCCATCTGATGAGTGGAAGATAGAAATAATTGATTATATATACATGTATATATATGCTAATGGTAATAAGTTTTATGAAGAAAGCTATTTCTGTAGTCTCTTCCCTTTTCTCCTCCATATTTTACTGTTTTCCAAAGCTGACTAGGAATGACTTTTTAAATGTCAGCTTATTTAAATATCTCAAATCCTGTTCACTAAGACAGGGTAATTCTGTATTAGGGAAGTACTCATGATGGACTCTAAGTGATACCTCCCTAAGGCTTTTCTATGGTATTTTAAAATAACATTTAATTCAGTATATTTTGTTTATACTTTTAAGTGTTTTATTAATCTTTTTTTATCTACTTAAGTTTCATAGTAGCATAATATCCTTATGTGGTCCTTTGCTGAAATCCATTTTTAAAATTTACCTAAGTTTTCTGTTTTTAAAAAGTGTACTTTATCTTTGATATTCATAGAAAAATAAAAACCAGATAAAATTAATGATACAAATAATTCTTATATATATGCTTTTACTTTTTTTTGCAGTGTGTCTTATACATGTTTCATTGATATTGAACATTATTAGATATAGCAGACTCACAAAAAATGGTGTTTCTCTAAATTCGGTTACATCTTCCCAAATCTGCTTTTAAATGTATGTAAATTTCCTTGGAGAGAGATCAACAGTCTTGTAACCATTTTTTTCAGTGAACACCCTATTCCATAGCCCACTGGAACCTCTTTAATTTTCCACATTCATTTATTTAATGAAATTAATGATTACTGTAATCTTTGAGTTTAAGGGTTTAGATGGAGTGATAGGAAAGTTGGTAAATGAAATACATGTATAATACCACTAGAGGGTAGTGTTTCCAATTTATATTTTTACACGTGATCACTTAAGTTTAGTCTGATAAATCATTCTGGTAATAAATTACACCTTTATTTTAGAGATAACTTATTTTCATAAACAAGTCCTTGAAAGTTTACATTAGTGACTCATGGAGATATTGAATGGACTAATTTATTTACTTTTTAATTAATTCTCTCTTTAGCCCATTATTCCTATGTTTACACAAAATATTCGAGAAGGCTTTAGATCACTTGGAGGAACAAGTAAGTTCTGATTCAAATGGCTTTTCTAATTGTAATATTTAAATTTTTAAGCTTTGAGAACCTGTAAGGAATCCTCTTGAATTATTACTTTAGTTAAAAGATTTAGTATATTGATGTTTAAAGTCTGAATGATAACTGGTTCTAAGTAATGTTGGTTCTTAGTTGTTGATTGTTTTAAGATTCTCTTATGCATTCTGAATGGACTTTTTCTGTAATGGACTTTATAAAATTGCAGTGTAAATTGTCAAATTTATTGTGTTAAACTGTATTGTTGAGGTTTAGAAGAAATTTATGTATTCTCATCCCTGGAGAAATTATAGCTTAAGAAATGGATGACAGTATGATGTTGAATTAAGATTAAAACCAATGGATAGCCTTGCTTTGACTTGTTACTTTTTATTTTCTATGTTTTTGTTTTAATATTTTGAATCTTGATATATTTACACTGAACAGTGCTTTTTGTCTACCTTTAATTTATTGATAGCAAAATAAACTTTGAGTCTCATTATATAAGCAATAACATTTGGATGTGCTTTTCTCCTTGCCCTGTCTCTGTTGTTTTCTTTTTCTTTTGTAATTTTCATTATTCGTTTTTTGCACTCTATGGTTTATGTATTATTGTCTTTATATCCCTAGCATTGTATTATTAATATTCTTGTCTACCTACTACAGATCCTGTCCTGAAGCACTTTAAACTTCTGCTCTTTCTTTTGTCTAATGTTGGAATATCATTGATATTCCACTATGTTTAGCTGTCCTATTTTCTTTTTTTTTAAATTTAAAGTAGAAAGGTAGATTGATGTGATACTTAACTTCTATTTTGGAATTATTTCATATAGTTTTCTCTGAGATCATTTCTTTAGAATTTGTCATATACCAGAAATTATTTGTAATTTTGTTTAATTGCAATGTAGATTTCAAATTCCCTTTTGATGCTTTTTGACTTTTCTTGACTTTAAAAGTAGAAAATGTAATAAAATAGTATCTATTGATTTCTATTGAGTATTACTTTGGCTTTTATGGTATATTGTACGTTTCATATGTAGAAAATGTTTTGAAGTTTAAATGGAGTTTGTTGCTGAGTCTTGCTTGTCTTATTTGAATTCCATTTTTTAAAAAACTTAGTCTTATTTTTTTAAAACTTAATTCTTTGAATTTTTTTTTTAAAACTTAACCATAGTTCATTGTTTTATTTTACGCTGTTAAATTTTATTCTTGGTCATTAGCATTAACATTTTTTGCTTTTTGTTTTTCCTAATTTTAATAATAACATTTGTAGTCTTTATCTAGTTTATTGGTGCATTTTAGTTTCATTTTTATGTAAGTTTATTTTATGCTTCCATGTTTTTTCTTTTAGTCATGTGAGTCACTTATTTGTTAGTTTCTAGATTTTTTAGTATATTTTTGGTTGTAGTCTTTACACTTTGCAACTGTGGAAATTAATTTGCCATTTTTAATTCTCACATTTGTAAACATGTTTTTAAGACTTTTTTAAGCATTTCTAGGTTTACAAAAAAATTGAGCAGAAAGCTCAAAAAGTACCTAGATAGCCCCTCACCACATCCAGTTTCTCTATTATTAACAGTTTACAATACTTTTGTACATTTGTTACCATTGATAAAAAGCTCATCTTTAAAAAAAATATAATTTTATTATTTTCCAAGCGGTGATACTTTTTGACATCCTCTGTGTCTTACATAATTAGTTGAAAGTTTAGTCATGTGTTAAGAATATTTGTTAACTAATTAAAATGATTTTCTTTACTTTCACACAGGGTTATTTAGGTGGCTTTATGAAAAATTCCGCTATCCATTTGCTCCAATGTATGGAGGCTTTCCAGTGAAATTACGTACCTATTTAGGTGATCCCATTCCATATGATCCGAAGATAACAGCGGAAGAATTAGCTGAAAAGGTAATTATTCTTTCTTCTTAGGACAGATTTTACCTTCAATTATTAAAATTTTATTCATTCATTTGTTCTGTGAGCATGTTCTAAATTAGTGGTGTGTTCTCCCCAGGGGGCATTTGACAATATCTGGGGACAAACTTTTTTTTAGAATGGGCAGGCTGGTATCTGGTGTTGCTGCTGACATCTAGTGGGTAAAGAGTAGGGATACTAGAAAATATTCTACATTGCACAGGACCACTCCTCCCAACTCCCTAGCAAACAACTATCCATTCTAAAGTGTCAGTAGTGTTGAGAAACCTTGTTCTTAGCACTGATGATTAAAAAATTTAGTTAAGTGATATTCAGAAGAAAACTTTCACGTCCATAAGGAGAAAGAAATTGTTTTTGTCTGGTAGAAATATCTTGGGAGGAAAATGGAATGGTGGGCTATAGAGTCAGATTGTTCCTAGATGAACTTTCTTTTTGCTGTGTAATCTAGGCCCTGAGGGTTACATGAGATTGCTCTGTGGAAGTGGCTCATGTCAGTTCCACCCATATCTTTTTTTGTTCAAACAAGTGTAAACTTTTCCTTCAAATGGTGTGTAAAGGTGGCTATAGCAATTGTCATTGCTTAGATACATACAAAAAAGTACATTCTTTAGTGGAGAGGTTATGCCATGAATTTTTGTGTCTGTAATTCCTAACACTGTGTTAGATATTTAATTACAGATCAATAAATGTTCAGTGAATTAATGAATTAAATAACTATTTCCATATTTACTTGAAATGGAGACAAACTATAGATTTGCGAGATTTTACAGAGCCAGATTACTCGCTAATTCTGAATTGTTGCCTGTAGGATATCTATATATAGGTTTATATAGATTTTGTACTGGAGTTTGGAAGAGTAGTCAAATTGATACTGAAGATTTAGAAGTCATTTGCATTGACACAGTGGTTGAAGCCATGACTTTTACAATGCAGGTTAGAGAGAGAAAGTAGATTCAGGACAGGCATTAGGAGATATAACATTTAAATAGCAGGGACAGGGAAGAATCAAAGATGAATGAAAGGAAGTGGGAGAGTAGTAGGAAATCAAGTAAATTTTTGGGAAAGAAGTCAGCAGGTAGAGGTTTTTTAAAGAAATAAGAATGATCAATTTAGCCATTTTTAAGTTTGGTAATGTTAAACAATGTACATTGTTGTATAATATATCTGTTAACCTTTTCATCTTGCAGAACTGAATCAACCCATTGATCACCAACTCCCTATTTATTTATTTATTTCTATCAACATTTTACTCTGGTTCCTTTATGGCTGCACAAATTCTATTTTTCTCCAGTTTTATTGAGATATGAGTGACATATGACACTATATAAATTTAAGATGTACAGTGGAAAGATTGATACATCTGTATCACAGAATGATTATCACAGTAAATTAGTTAATAGTTCCATCCCTCACATGATTAGCATATTTTCTGTGTGTGATGACAGTATTTGATATCTACTCTCTCAGCACTCTCAAACATGTAATGAGGTGTTGTTAACTATTACCACTGGCCTGTACATTATATCTTCAGAACTTATTTATGTTATAACTAAAAGATTGTGCTCTTTACCAACATCTTCCCATTCCTTCCACTACCCAGTTCCTGGCAAACATCATTCTATTCTGTTTCAATGAATTCTGCTTTTTTAGATTCTACATATAAGTGAATCATACACTAACTCTGTATTTCTGCCTCTCCCTAAACCCTTTCACCCCCTCCCTTCTACTTTCTGTCTAATTGAGTTTGACTATTGTAGATACAACATTAGATACTGTAACATAATGATCCCTAAATTACTAGTATACAAAGTAATGTAGAAATGAAACCCTATTTGAAAAATGGGTGATAAATTCAATTTAATTTGGTATTAGAGGTTTTTAAAAAGAGCAGTTAGACAACAATAGGAAATAAAAGGAATTCAGATTGAAAAAGAAGAAATTGAAACTCATTATTTGTAGAATATGTGTATAGAAAATCCTAAAGACTCCATCAAAAAGCTACTGGAAACAATAGATGAATATAGTAAAGTGACTGGTTACAAAATTAACATACACATATTTGTTGCTTTTTATGGACAAATAGTGAATGATAAGAAAAAAGAAATTAAGAAAATAATTCTATTCACAGTTGCAATAATAAGAATCAAATACCTAAGACTTAACGTAACCAAGGAGGTGAAGGACTCATGCAATGAAAACTACAAGATTACTAAAGGATATAGGTAGAACTTGACTTAAAGGGTTAGAAAGACAATCTATATTCATAGATGGGAAGAATTATAGTCTAAACAAAAGCTATAGTCTACCAAAAGCTATAAATACATTTAATGCAATCCCATTAGAATGCCAATGATATTCTTCAGAGAAATATAACAAAAATATTACAATATATATTAGACCACAAAAGGCCTTGAATAGCTAAAACAATACTGAAAATAAAGGAGAGAAATGTAGGTGTCATGTTACCTGATTTTAAACTACTATAAAGTAGCAGTAGTTAAAGTAATATGATATTGGAATAAAAAAGCATGGATCAGTGGAACAAATTGAAAACCCAGAAGCAAATCCACATACATATCAATATTTAATCCGTTATGTAAGCCATAGTCATACAATGGAGAAAGAGTTTCTTCAACAAATGGTGTTGGGAAATCTGGACAGTCATATGTAAAAGAATGAAGTTGGATCATTTCCTAACTTAATGCACTGAAATAAATTCAAAAATGGATTAAAGACTTAGATATGAAACCTACAAAGGAAAATACACAGAAGAAAACATTGCTATATTTCATGAACTTAATGATAGATGTTTTTGGAGACTCAACCCCAATGGCAAGGGAAATAAAAGCAAAAAGGATTACCTCAAAAAATACATGGCTATTGAAAAGATATTGTGCTGAGTGGGAGAAAATATTTACACATTACACATCTAAAAGAGGTTAATGTCCAAGATATGTAAAATAAACTTATTCAGTTTAACAAAAAAAGAAAGCCCATATCATTAATGGCAGGAAGTCTGAATAGATAATTCACTAAAGAGGATATCCAAAAGGTTACTAGATACATGGAAAAATTTCATCATTGCTTTTAATAAGGGAGATGCAGGTCAAAACCACAATAAGATAGCATTTCACATCTCTGAGAATGGCACATGTTAAAATGGCACTTCAAACATCCAGTGTTAGAGAGGATGTGGGGAAGCAGGAATCGTGTTACATTGGGGCAAATGTAAACTAATATAGTCATTTTGGAGAGCAATCTTAAAAAAAACAAAAAACAAAACAGAATAGAAATACCATATGACCCAGCACTTTAATTTATGGGCATCTGTCCAAAGAACATGAAACCATCAGCTCAAAAAAATTATATGTTCTGCTGTGTTTATGTAGCATTATTTGCAATAACAGAGACATGAAAACAGCTTATGTGCCATTAATATAGGGTAAGATTAAATACATTGTGTGTATATCTACACAATGGAATGATATTCAGTCATAAGGAAAGATGAAATGTTGCCATTTACAGCAAAGTTTGAGGAATTATGTGTAGGAAAGCAAGTCAGAATGACAGAAGACAAATATTGAACATTTACACAGCAGGAGATTTGATAAAGCAAAATAATAAAACGAAATACTGATGAAACAGGGGATGTAGGAGGGCTTTGAGGTAAGAGAGCTTTTAAAAAGCTTTAAAAGGTTAAGATGCCACAAATTAGAATTAAGGGCTATAGCAACAGGGGTTATAGTTTAATAGAGGACAGTCCTTGATACAGGTTATTGTTTATGGGTTTTTATTTGCATGCATAATTGCAAGAGATTTTAGGTTATAGGAATAATAATTATGGGATTTATTTATAAATGGGGGAAAACAAAAATGCTTATGTAACTATAAGAGGTTGGCTGCTTTATTTAGACAGTATTTATGATGGTAGTTATTGGTTACTAGGAGTGCTGGGTAGCCCTGGCTAGTAGGGATGACTATAATGTAGCTTGTAGAGGTGGTGTTTAGGGACACCCAGTGTTAACAGTTTTTATGAGTTGTTGGTTTATATTAACAATGATTAGTTTTTTGAGGTACTAGGCTCAGGGCCTTTGGTGTTTTTAGTAGTGTTAGATATAGGACTGTGGCCCAGATTTTGCAGTTTTTTAGTTTTTTTTTTTTTTTTAAAGGGTGGCTGCTGGAGGGGTTTTTTTTTTTTTTTTGGAGGCTGGACTTNTTTTTTGCAGTTTTTTAGTTTTTTTTTTTTTTTTAAAGGGTGGCTGCTGGAGGGGTTTTTTTTTTTTTTTTGGAGGCTGGACTTGTTTTTTTGGGGGGGCTCTTCCTAAGGGTTGCTGTTTTTTAAGACTGCTGCTTTTTTGCATTTTTTTCTGCTCTTCTGATGTTTGAGGATTTTGCTGAATGAATGTTTTGAATGAGTGAATTTTCTAGGCTTTTTTTGATCTTGGCTTATATTTACTTTTAGGGTGCCCCCCACAATCTGATTGGTTTAGTTTATAATTTTGCTCTTGATTGGTCTGTTCAATAATTTAGGAAGTGTAATTTACACAAAAGTGTTTTACCACTGCTGACTTGTGGTGAGAGGCAGAGTCCTGGCAACAAGGCATTAATCAACCCACAGCTCACAGCTGATTGGTTTATTTTATGATTTAGGCAGTACACTGCTACATAGATACCACACTGACTTAAATATAAAAAATGTTGAAATTTGTCATAAATTTAATGGCAAACAGTTTTAGATTTATTGATATATCCTAATTGACCTCAATTGCTATTAATTAAAATTTCCATCTGAAAATTGAGACAATGAACTAAAAAAGTATGTCAGCTCATTCATGATTTTCCTTACTTTTTCCTTTTGCATTGCCTGATAATTGTTTCATGTGTGATGAAAGAAAAAAAAAATACACAAACTTATTAGAAAGCAGTGAAACTTGCATTTGCCTACTAGAAGATTTCCTACTATGTGTTTTCCTTTTGTTCCCCCTTTTTGAGTGTTTATTGTATATAGGGTATTGTTCTCAGTATCTTTAAAATACTAAAGTGTATCTTAAAGATCTTACAACCTGGTGTCAAAAATTGTCGTGAGACAATAACTAATGCAAATATAATAAGTATGAGAAAATGCTATGGTGTACTGTGGAGGAAGCCATTAATTCTGAGGAGAGATGGGTGCTAAATTAGGGAAGACTTCTTGAAAGTAGTACTGTATAAAAATCCTTACAAAATAAATGATCTATACTGAGAACTAAAAGTATATTGGCTTTTCTTTTGTTTTCTTAATAGACAAAGAATGCTGTTCAAGCTTTGATTGATAAGCACCAAAGAATACCAGGAAACATTATGAGTGCTCTGTTAGAACGTTTTCATAAAAAACAAAATATCCACCAAAAATGATTTAATACATTTATATCTGTAGTTTGTCTCTGTAGTGCTGTGTCTAAGTTTTATAAGTTCTATAATTAGTCTTTTCTTAAAAATCATGCTAATAGACATCTTTTGCTGAATTTGTTTAAAATTGTATCATCAGTTTTGCTTTTGTAATCAATTGTGTCAAATTTAAACAACTCATTACATGCCTAATTCAGAAAATAATTTTTCTTTTTATAAATTCCTAATAATGTATAATGAACATATTAATTCTTAACATTAAGGTTATTAATAATAGAAATTTAAGTTAAAACATTTCTAAATAATGCATCTAGTTTCTATATCTGTTGTACTCAACTAATTTTGTGAAATGGTATAACCTAAGATCTAGTACTGATGCTTAAGTTAGAAAATAATGCTTTTTTAAAATCTGCCCTAACTCCTTTTTTGATCTTGAGCAAATCATGATTTTGTGCCTCATCAGTTACTAACTTTTTAAAACATGTTAATAATATATTGGGGAATATTATTTTATGTTCTTTATATTTGCTGTGGTTGGTAATTGTAGAACCAAGATTTAAACCAAATTAAACAATATCAAGGCCTTTAGAGGTTTTTGTATATATTTTGTCCATAGGATGTTTAAATTATGCCTTCAGGTATGATGTCCTGTTGCCAAGCACAAAGAAGATGCACTGTTTTTCAAATTCAATAAAATAAAAATTAGGAAATGTAAAATTTCTAATTATTGTTTTTAGTATTACATTTTTAATGAGAGTCTAAAACAATATAAGGTGTGCTTGTTGTACATGATCAACCCTACAGTTTGGCATTTGAGAGTATAAGGTTAAATCACTGTCGTGCTCTGCAGTCATGTGTTAGAAACTGATTATAGGCTGAAGAGCTAAGCAAAAACTCTGCCTTTGCTCAATATTGTGTCTTACTCAGTTTGACTTTGCAACCAGTCAAATGGCTTATTGTTTCAATAAAAATATACTTGAATGATGAACTTATGTGAACACTCTTTCTGAAAAATTAGTGGTTTCCAATTTGTTGTGTTCTTAAAATATGATTTAAAAAGTATTTAAACAGAATATTACCAGAAATCAAATGCAGTATCTCCATCTCCTTTGTTTAGTTATTAAATTATTGGGGGTTTTGTATAGGTTTTTGTATTATAGGTTTATGTATATCATATGTGTAATGTATATAAAATTAGGCAACATAAAAATAAAAGGAAAGCTGAATTACAATAGTTTCTTGTGAAATTATCTGTCTGGCAGTCTTCAGAACTTTGAAATGATATTTTTCTCTGTTTATGAATTTTTCACCTACAATCATATTCATCTATCTTAACCACAATGAATAAGCCTTACTTTCTAATGTAGTAAATGTATTTTCATTTCAGTTTCAAAGAAATGTCCATTAATGATTTTGTAGTTTTTTCTTCTATTCTAACAATGACTATTTTAAAATTATAAATGTTTCAGAATGAATTAATAAATAAATGATCATGAAATGAATGAGAATAATGTTTTTAAGCTTTGAAAACTGAAGAAAGAGTAACATTCATTGTTAATGTAGCAAAAGTTATTGTTTTTTTACTAAATTTTTTGTTCTCTCATACTCAGACTAATAGGAAAACTATGTCTCACTTGATTCAAGATCTTTAACTCTGCTATTTGAATTTAAATTTTATTTAGAAAAGAGAGGGAATATCACTAAATATTCCCTCATATTTATAGAAAGGTAAATGGAAATCAGGTGTTCCTAACTGTTTTTGAAGGGGATGTTCACAAATCAGAATCAGAGAGGTTATCTCCAGAAGCATAAATGTGGCATACTTTTATGAAAAATCTTTGATGCCCTTTTAAAACCTTTTATTATGGAGCAATTTCACATTTACTGAGAAGTGGCAATAATAATGCGAAATACTTCCATATACTCTTCACTCAGATTCACCAATTATTAAGGCACATTTGTTTTATTCTCTTTACATACCTCTTGTACTATCCACATACATAAAAGATTTTCTCCCCAATAATCTAATAGTAAATCTCAGCATGCTCTTACCTTAACATTTAAACTGCAAGGCCATCCATTTCCCACCACCAGAATAGTGATCAACATTAGAAAATTAATCATTGATATTATAGTTTGATCAAAAGACTGTATTCAAATTCCACCAGTTAGCTCAATAATAACCTTTATATAAATTTCTCTTTGATCCATGGTTCATGGCAGGATCATAAATTACATTTTTTTTTCTATCTCTTTAGTCACCTTAATCTGAAGTGATTTTCCAGCCGTTCTTTGTACTAATAATTGGAGAAGGCAGACTATCTTTCAGACAACTCTTCAATCTATTTCTCCTGATATTCATGATTTGACTCAGTTTTGTATTACTCCAGAAATAACACATAAATGGTGCTGTGCACTTTCCAATTTATCACATTAGGAGGCGTACATCTTGGTATAGTCAGTAGTGGAGTAACTTTTATCACTTGGTTAAAATGCTTCCCACCAGGCTTCTGTCCTGTGAAAGATTTTTCCCTTTGTAATGAATAAGTTCATGAAGAGAAACTTTGAGATTGTTCCTCACCATTATCATCTACTAGTTTTAGCATCCTTAGACTATTGCCTGAGTAAGAATTACTTCTGTGAATGTTTGAAATTTGACTATTTGACATGTATTGGTTGACATTCCACATATCGTAAGAACTTAGAGAAATAACTTTCTCCATCGATACATAAATACATATTTTATTCTCTGCTTTCTCTTTGCTGATACTGTAGTTCTTGGCTCTTCTACTTTAACAGGATTATTTGATCCAGGATTATATGAGATACTGAAATATTCTAGAATGTAACATGAAAGATGTTTTGATTTCTTCCAGAGAACTGAAAATAAAATTGGTAATAGAATGTTACAAATGGATTAAAAAGTCAAGGCAGTGGTTAAGGGGAATGACATGAAGACAGTTAGGAAAAAGCAGACAGTAGAGATCTGAAGAACTCAAATGAAGAAAATATTCTGGAATGGAAGGAATATCGTTGCTATGACTGAAGAAGAATGTGTTCCAGATTTGATAGAAGAGTCTTTTTAAAAATATATACTGACATTTTCAACATTCCACACCCATAAAGCTTAAACACTATAAAATTACAGAATTAAAAAACTGACGTTTGGAATCTGGGCAGGGTCTTCATACTTTCCAAATGCAAATCCCTTCCCTGAGAGATGAGAAAACATGTTTTTCTTTTTTGTATATTTTCCTTGAAGTTTTAATAGAAGCATGAGGTGTGACCTATAAAATAAGGCAGAGTAAGGGAAAAGAAGGGAAATTATGTAAAATTTCTGGGATTTGTTCCCAGAAGAAAATTCTTACACAATAGGTACTGAAATTATTTGACAAATAATGTCAAATAAAAGAAAAAAAATCATTGCATTTCAGTCTTTAAGACACATTTATAGTAATTACTTGTTTAAATGTTGTAATAAAAATAAAGGTCTAGTATGGAAACTTTGATGTAAGTTCAAATTAAATATTTTAGTGGGCATTAGATGTAAATCTATGTTTTAAGCAAAAGATTTTTCAGTAACTCAGTCTATTCTCAAAGCTTTTCTCAATCTTTCAAGTAACATTGCTCTGTCTTTAATCCAGGGGCCTTAACCTGTGTACCTTTCACCTAGGTGTGAAAAGAGGAGCTCAGGGTCACTCCAGGACACAGGTTTCAGGGCTGATAGTGCCAAAGCACTCTTTCATGAGGCTACTCCTTGCAGAGCTGTGGTTGTTATGGAAACGCGGAGGTGATGTTGAGATCAGCACTAGTGGACACTGTCGATGACCTGTGGGGAGAGGACACAATGCTTTAAAGCCTAGGGTGACAGGTACCTTGGATACAGGCTGCTGGAGGGCCAGTCAGGTACAGAAGCAGGGAGTGGGAGAGGAAGAAGTACCTCTGCCCTCCAAGTGCCTGCTATTGCCTCCAGATGATGCAATTCAATCTGATGCCCATGGAAGGAATGTTGGGATGCAGGCAAGTGAGCTTGAGAAATGACAGAGGGGCTTCCTAGATCACAGAGCATGGCAGGGAGAGGAAGGAAATGGACACAAGGGTAGGGACAGTTTGTCAGAGTAAGCGGCACAGGACGGGGTTTGATAGGAGAAAGTGGCAGCAAGTGGAACAGAACAAACCCTGACTCCTTTATACAGGACCATTGCTTTCAAGCAAGTCAGGTGGTAAAAGTTCATAGGGGGCAGCAGAGGGGCTTAGGATAAGTGAAGCTAATCCATCCCACTTGGATGACACCTCCAGCACTCATCAATAAATATATATGCAGCACTTTTTACGGTGCCAAGGCTACTCTCTCCTCTGGAGTGTAGGAGGAGTCAGTCTCTGATGTGTTCTGTTTAGATGGGAGAGTGTTTTATTTTATTTTCAGTTTTTTTAGGTTGGTCTGATGTGCCCTGAACATCACTCCTGTTCTGCAGTAGCCCTCCTCACACCTGCCCCCACATGGGAGTAGATAGGCTGTCTTGAGTTACAGATGTTTCCAGTGTAGTTTACTATCCACAAAACAGCCTCCCTTATCGAGGCTGTAGGCCCCCTTTTACTGTTTAACGTGGCACCCTGATAACTCACTTGCTCCACAGGCCACCATCTATATCCTCTGGGCTGGGTGCTGCCTGTCTGCCTGCTCTGGCTTCTATCTGGACTCTACTATATTCTTCTCGTTCATCTCTGGTCACACTGAGTGCTTGAGTCAACTTGGGACAAGTGTAGACTGAGTTCTTCAGACCAGCCTACGGACTTGTAACTCTGACAACCCTTGGACTTTCTTGCCCTCATCAGCCAGTACTACTAGCTGTTCTCAAGTCCTGCTGGGAATCTAACCAGCAATATACTCAGGCTGAAGTCTTTAAGGAAGGACTTGAGTTTGTCCACCACCCATGGTGCCACCCAGCATAGTTCCAGCAATATCTGGGGAAGGGTTTGGCTTTTGGCAGAGAGGTTGATACTGAGCAATGGACTCATTGCTTGATATACATAGAAGCTGATAATTATAGCAGGTTTTGAGAAAAGGTTTTTTTTTTGTTGTTGTTTGCAAGTGATTGGCAAGGAGGCAAAAGAAAAACTAAAATTGGGCCTAGTTAAGAAAGGGATTGAAATTATATAGGTTTTAAGAAATAAGACAATAGGGCCTCCCTGGTGGTGCAGTGGGTTAAGCAACGCACTATGAAGCAAACCGCAGCCACTACAGCACAAGTTCGATCCCTGCCGCTGGCCAGGGAGGGGACCTACATAGCACAGCAGACCTCTCCTGCCTTGCCCGCTGTTCCCCTCAGCAGTGTGTTTCAGTCAGTCTGCCTGTTCTGCTCCCCACTCTGTCTCTGGTGAATCCTCTCACTTCCTGTGACTCTGGCCTGTACCCCAGTTCTTGTATGTATAAGTAAATAAATCTTTAAAAAAATGCATTTAAAAAAATAAAATATTTTTTAAAAAAGAAATAAGACAATAAAAACAAAAGAAAACTAAAAGACAAGGACAAATCAGAAACACTTTGTGGTGAAGGGGGAGGGAATGGATTGAGGGTAGAAAGAGCACAAGGGACTTAGGTCATGGTACACAGGTGAAATCATGGTGGGAAATCAATAGGTACCACAATTGATGTCAAATATATATAAATAAAAAAAAAACTAAAAAGAAGTTAAGAAATAAAGAGCTAAGGGTCCTCCCTGGTGGTGCAAGGGGTTAAGGCACAGATCTCTGAAGCATCCACAGCCACTGAAGCACAATTTTGATCCCCAGCCAGGGAGGTGACCCACTTGGCACAGCAGACCTCTCCTGTCTTGCCCACTGCTTCCCTCAGCAGTGTGTTTCAGTTAATCTGCCTGTTCTGCTCCCTACTCCATCTCTGGTGGATCCTCTCACCCTCCACACCTTTGGCCTGTACCCCAGCTCTTGTGTGCATAAATCTTTTTAAAAAGAAAAAAGGAGTTAAATTGTATTGACTAGGGAGTAGAGTATGAGCAAAGACGTGGTCTTGACTGAAGCTTTGGTTAGTTACAGGACACCTCATACACAGAAAAATATGAAGAGGCTTTTCCACAAATAATTGGAGTTTTGAATTTCTGTTGGTGGTCATTCACTTCTTGGTAGCCCTTTTCCTCTGTATTTTTGGTCTCCTGCATCCAGCCAGCTTGGGACTCTGCTCACGGTGGATTGCTTCTGCAAATGTTTAGGTTGCATCACTTGTAGATGAGGGCCAGAACCTAGTGTATCTGTGCAAGCAAGTTTTAGAAAAAAACTTAGATGCATTTTGTGTAGTCTAGGAAACTGGTGTTTGTGCAGTGTTTTATTTTTTTTGTGCAAACTGACCTCAGGTTTCAAAGTGGTTCCAAACTCAATGGACCTTTATCTTTAGTAACTGCAAAATTGAGATCTTAGATTTTCAGAGGGACACCTAACCTGAAACAGAATTTAAATATCAAGGATAAGATAAATCTTCTGTATGTGTTTAGTTTATTTATTTGTACATGTACTTTTCCCCACTCAAGGTTGATGCTTAAAGTTCATGTAAATAAGGAATGTTTTCTTTTTCTCTTTTTTAAACTCATCTTTCTTGTGTGTTCATGTTTGTTATGTACTGAATATATATGAAAAAACAATAGAAAAAATGACAATGGTTTTTTTGAAGGAAAGAGAATGGTGAGTGGATTATGTTTATTTTTCTCTTTACACTCTCTGTGCTGATGATGTATTTTTATAATAAATGAAAACAAGAATGGTGAATATTTAATTTTAGGTGTTAGATTCTATAGAAGTAAATCCTGTCCATATCCTCAAAACTTTAGTAAAATCACTACATGGCCTAGTATGAGTGAGATTTGAGGGATTATGCTTTTCTGTGCATATAAAGAAGGCATACAGTATTTATCTGTGTGGATTACCATCAGTTCCTAGTGAGTTAATTCAGGGCCTTCTAGGAAATAATTGAATTGAATTGTATCAATAGAAATCATAGTCTGGAAAGCATGATAACTAAGTAAATATAATCTTCCTAGAAATTTTCAGAATTTAGTCTTCCTTAATTTCTCCAGCAAATCTGCAAGCTAATTACTATCAATATACCTATGTTATATGAAGAAATGTAAGCTTAGAGCTTATACAATTTGCCAAAATTCACACAGAGGGAAAACAGCAGAATTGGGATTTGAACCTACTGAGTCTGCACTCTTATGACTATAATATACTTCTACATGCTCACATGCTATTTAATATTACTTTAAAAGTGCAACCTCTGGAGTTGATACCATAGTCTCAGTATGACTAGACTAATACTGAATAAAACAAATGAATCCTTCTTTTGTCCCAGAATTAGTGAGGCAAAGTCAAGATTACCCATTTTACATTTTAAATTTATA
The DNA here is from genome assembly GCA_019455555.1 of Galemys pyrenaicus. NCBI lineage: Eukaryota > Metazoa > Chordata > Mammalia > Eulipotyphla > Talpidae > Galemys > Galemys pyrenaicus. The sequence continues at coordinate 797,884 of JAGFMF010011524.1, forward strand.
ATCATTGTAAAATTCCTAGTTCTTTGGTCAAGAACTGCTTTAACAGGCCTCTTACAATAGGCCTCTTGAGAAATCCTTACACACCTCAAAGAGCTCTGGGATGGGTCCTGGATGCAGCCACATCAGCACCTTGTAGTTCTTAGTAGACCACAATGAATTCTGGGACAGGAAGTAGACCCACCAGGTTAAGGTCCCCACAAACCTTAATGAGAACTGGGGGAGTGAGATGGTTATTTTACAGTCCCATTGTAAAATATCCATCTCACCAAAAGCAATATATAGATTCAGTGCAATTCCTATTAAAATTTCAATGGCGTTCTTAATAGAAATAGGGCAAACAATTGAAATTCATATAAAACCAAAAAAGACACCAAATAGCCAAAGCAATCTTGACAAAAAAGGAAGAGGAATGAAGATATCACATTCCCAGATATTAAACTAAACTACAAGGCTGTAATAATAAAAAAAGTTGTTCTGGAATTAAAAAAAAAAAAGATGGAATGAAATAGAAATTAGATCCCAGAAACAAACCTACATTTATATGGACAATTAATTTTATGATGAAGATACAAGATTATATAATGGATAAATGGTACTAGGAAATCTAGCTAGCCACATGCCAAAAAATGAACTTAGACTACTCTTTCATACAAAAAACAACTTCAGTGGATAAAAGACTTGAATGTAAGACCAGAAACCATAAAATACATAGAAGAAAATATGTAAAACACTCCAAGACATTGACTTCTGGATGTCTTTAGAGTCTAAGAGGGGAGAAAACAAACATACATTCAACTCCAATGGGAGGGAAAACAAATGCAAAAATAAACAAATGGGACTACATCAAGCTAAAAAACTATGTACAGTGAAACTATCATTAAAAAAAAACAGTCAAAAAGAAAAACACCCTACTGAATAGGAAAAAAAAAATTTTGCACACAATACATTTAACAAGGGATTAAATATCCAAGATCTACAAGGAAATCATACAATTTAACATAAAATGAAGAATCCAATCAAAAAATGGTCAGAATTGCAAAACAGACACTGCTCCAAAGAAGACGTTCAGAAGACCAATAAGCACATAAAAAAAATGTTCAGCATCACTTACCATCTGGGAAATGCAAATCAAAATCACAATGAGATACCACCTCACTCCAATAAGGATGAGCCATATCAAAATGGCCAGAAACAACAAATCCTGACTAATATGGGGATCAAATGATATATAATTTGGTATAAGCAACTTTCCTTTTCCTCTAACATGGAGAGAAGTACAACATGGTGGTCATGTGGATGAGTTTTGGATTTCAAGTTCTCAGAGAATTACCTGGTTCCATCTCCTCCCAATTATGTGACCTTAGGTAGAATTACCTACCCTCCAAACCACAGTCCAGCACTATGAAAAGCCAGGGTAATGAAGCTCCTGTATGCAGGTTCATTGAGAGGATTAATAGAAATCACCCTTGTAAAGGATTTAGTTCTTTATGGTATCTAGTTGCATATGTAAAACACAAAGTACAAGATCCCATTCATCACAGATATTTGGTACTCTGTAAATATCTGCTATTACTATTTTTGTAGCGTGTATCTGCAACATAACCTTTGGACTTATATTAAATACTTCACATGTATTTCTGTTAAATTTTATATTCATTTCACCTTGTTATTTCAAACTCTATAATCTCTGACTCAGTTAAAATGCTGATAATTTCTTTCATTTAAAATTTATTTACTGACCTACTCTTTACCTTTATTGAGAAATATATTTCTTTGTGTTGTGATTCATCCACATTTTCTCTCAAGTTTTATTCAAGTTGTCAGTCAATATGACTTATCTGTCCTTCATAAATGTATCTCTGAATGTTACTTGGACCCTAGGTGATATTAAGCCTGTATCTTACATATCTTACTTCTCGTCATTGCCAAAACCACCTGATTTTCACTTGCAGGGTCTACCCTTTGAGTCTAAGAAGGAAGAAAACTAAGATTTATTAGTACCTGCTGAATGCTGTACTCCGTGTTCCGAGACCCAACCCCAACCCCAAAAATTGGGTCCTTTGGCTTCTAAAGAGAGAATTCACTAGAGAGTTCTTGATATATAGTCAAACCAAGCAAGACTTTATTAAAAACCTGTGCACAAGGAAACCAGTGCTAGAAAGGAAAATTTAACCTAGCTCTCTGAGGCGAATCCTAAAAGGGCTTGCATGGGGATAGTTCTGGGCCAGCCTAGAGTAAGTAGAGCATGTGCAGAAGAGCTACATGCTCCCTCACATGTTGCGCCTCATTATTAGCATGCTAATGAAGCCCACTTTTCAGCCAGGGTCTTTGCTAACTGTGACTGTGGAGCCCCACTACTTCTTTCTAGGATGTGGCATGGCAATTAATGCTGAAGTCACAACTTTTGTCAAGATCGATGGTTCCTCTGTCAAGTCATGGTGCTGTGATGGGGCAATCTGAGCTTGGTAAGCCCAGGTGTACCAACAGCTCCTGCCAGCTGTGATAAGGCCCATCTCTCTGAGGCAGGATGAAGTACGTTCCCTTCTGTCAGTTGTGGGACTGAAATGACTTCAAAGTAAAAGGTCAAACAATCTGATGATTAGGACAAATGGAGGTAATTTTCTCACCGGAGACAGTTTCATGACCAGCTCAAAATTTTAATTAATTTTTTTCACTAGTACTTTTTAGGTTATGCCTTTTCACCTTTACCTTGAGTGTTCTGTAAACACAGAGGGAACCAGAAACTCACAGAGGGCAAATAACTGGCCAGAAAATTGCTGTTCTGCCTGCAGGTCCTTGACTTTTCTACAACTACCACTGCTGTCTCCATTTCTGGTCTTTATTGTGGTCTAGGCAGGCTGGTAACAATCTTCTTTGATGCTGTGAAGACCCAGCATCAGGCTAAGTATACCCCGTCATGACAGAAGTGCTCTTTCCCCAGCTGCTGAAAGCTCCAGGTTGGGCATCTCCCCTGAAATTGCCCCTGCCAAAGAGACTACAGCACTACCAAGATAACACTATTCCTTAGGCACCAGCACACATTCAGGGACTGGTTCATGTGGGTGAAGCACAGGCCTGACCCCTGTCTCAATTTAGGATGCTACTAAAGGGCCAGGCCTAGTTCAGAACTTCCCATGGGACTGGAGAGGTGTTTTGTAACTTCTTCTCCTGCCAGTCCAATTTCTTTCACTCCTTTGTAGTCCAGAGACTGAAGCCCTGTGCTCACTGACATCCATCTCAGAAACCATCTGCACTTTTTCATCTTTATGAATGTACCCTGTTTCTAGCTCTGACTAGCTTCTTTTCCAGTTGTGACCATGGACTTCTTAACCTGAATCCCTTCTCATCCCTCATATCAAACCTTTGGATTTTTGTCTACCCAGCTGCTGGAGCCATAAATATCACCTGTTCCTAATTAGATATATGATTTTCCTCTGTCTTTCATTAAATTAACTTTTTTTCAAAAAGGTATCAGAATTCATTCTTAGCACCTCAACATTGATTGTATCTGATTATTTTTCTTATCAAAGTGATCATAAACCATCTGCTTGATCAACAGAGCTCATTGTGTTAAGCAGTGTGCATGTGCATTAAAACAATGCATTTGGCTTCCAATATTTGTATTTACTTTTATTATCAATCTGGTTTTCTCTGAATACTTCTTGAAAATTAAGAAATTTATCCAAGTTCATCACCTGCAAATTTTGGTCTCTATTTACAACTGTCCATAATTCCTTGGATATTACTAATTATAAAATCCTAATTCACATGGACATGAAGATTTGAAAATATCAAAAGCAATTAGAAATTGCTGTGTTTTGACAAACATCTTAAGCAGCAATTCCTTTAAAAAAGGTTTATTCACACTTCTCTAATTTTAAAATATATCTAATGGAAGAGGCCAAATCTAAATAAAGTGTTGTTATTAAATGTTGATATTTTATATTAAATATTTTTAATTTGTTATTTATTATTTTGTTATGAAATATTTAGTATTAAGTTACTTCACAGCTCCCAAACATGTGCTAAATCTTTTAGAGATATTATTTAATTTTAAGAAAATTATGAGGTATAAATCATCTCTTATACAAAATATATGTAATGGACATTTCTATAGAGAAGCAGAAATTTACACTTCCAGGGGTCAGAGCACGTGCCCATAATCATGTCATCAGTCATCATAGAGGGGAGAATCTTTTTCACTGTCTACCCCAGAACCTACCCTTTCCATATCTATACCTTGCTCCAATCTGTATCTTCATGAGTGGGTCTAGCCCTCTTCTCTTTTTACTGTAGAAAAGATTCTATTTATGCCTGTGATGATTAATTTTATGTGTTGACTTGGTTGGGCCACAGGTTGCCCAGCTATTTGTTCAAACATATTCTTAGTATGTCTGTGGGGATGTTTCAAGATGGGGTCAACATTTATACTTGTAGAATGACTTGCATTCCCACATTTATTGCAGCACAATTTACAACAGACAAAATGGTGGAAACAACCTAAATGCCTCAGAGCAGATGAATAGATTAAGAAGATGTGGTATGTATACAATGGAATATTACTCAGCAGTGAAAAAAGGATAAACTCATAATATGTGCAGAAACAAGGATGGAGCTGGCAGGAATAATGATTAGTGAAATCATACAGAGAAAAATAAGTATTAGATAATGGCATTTATATATAGAATACAGAGAAATCAAACTAAGGGTCAAATAACAACAAGATTAAAAACTAACCATTGAAACCTGACTATAACCCAAGAGGGGAGAGGACATGGGAGGTGGGGAGAAGAAAGAGGGAGGGGAGCAACACCATGGACTATGGTAGTGATAGTGGATGATTTGTTGGCAGGTGCACTAGAGTGTGATACCCAGGTGAGGGGAGATCCTATACTTCCAAATACCAAGAACAATGTAAGCCGGTGTTGGCTGTTGTGTAGAATTTTACCAAAAAAAAAAAATTGGTAGAATGAGGAAAGCTGATGTGCTTTCTAATGTGGTTACTCCTCATCCAATTCACTGGAGGCCTGAATAGAACAAAAGATGGATTAAGGGAGAATCTGCAATCTGATTTTTAGTTGAGACATCAATCTTCTCCTGATCTAGACTGGAACTTATACTTCTGACTTTCCTTCTTCTCCAGTTTGTACATGATAAATCATGGGATTTTGCAGTCTCCATAATGGCAGAGACCAGTTACTTATATTGTTTCTTTCTATATAATAGGACTCTTTTTCAATCTCTATACATTCATATAAATATATAATATGTATTCATTTTGTATGTTTTCTATAAATATGTTTATAATTCTATATTGATAGTATATAGAAATATAAAACATATTATTTATATGTTATTTATTATATACCTTACACAGTATAAAAGTATAGAAGCATTAATTTTATAAAAATATACACAATATATACCTAGTTGGTAAGGCCTACTATATTTAGTCTATATGATATATACATATATCAGTATATATATCATATATCATGTCATATCACACGTATATGATATATACATATATATATATGCATTGTTTTATGCGCAGTGCATTGTTGACTGAAATGTCATCAAGTAACACGGTTATTTGTGGGGAGAGAGAGGAGAGAGGCAGAGAAAGAGAGAATTGGTTCTATTTCTTTGGATAACCCTGACTAATATTTTGTTCTTGGAACCATAACTTCATTTTGTGCTTCAGTTTGGAATACTGAACTAGAGTTTCATTTCACACCATTTTGGGACTTACTCTTAGACATTTAATAGTCACTCCAACTTTTATAAACAACCTTTTAAAAATTTGAGATCACTGAAGGACAATTGTGTAACAACATAGGTTGTTATACTTTTCCTTCCATTTCTTCATATTTTGTGTTGACATTGTGAGCACTTATTTTTTGGATCCCTCATTCTTATCAAGACAGCTTCCTTTTTTTAGAATCTCCAAATACAGCAATGTGCTTATTTTTATCTAATGTCAAATGTGTCTATGCTCATAGTTCCTTTTCTGAGCTTACAAGATGTCATCACTTTTCACCTTTCCAACTAATTCTTGTTCATGATTGAGTTAGAATAACATTTTCTTGTATTATTCTCTCTGTTGAAAGTGGGATATAATTTAAGAAAAGTCAAAATTTCTAAATTACATTTTGAGTGTTTCTTTGTGGTCAAATGAAATCCTCAGCAGAAGTTTTTATATTTCACTGACAACTTATCATTGGGGGAAAGTTGTGCAAACAACCCAGGACAGATAGTTTCACTGTTCTTGCAGATGAAAAGAGAATTTTGGAGACTTCAAAATTGGATTTTTCAGGCCTTTAATAATGAAACATGACACGCCATTTTTCAAAGCTCTTTTTTCATTTTCATGGTAATAAACAAATGTTTTGTCAAAACTTCACATTAGTTCTACAGATGAAAACATTTATGCAGTCCTACAAAGAATTACCTTAAGTAGAATTACCTAAAAATTAGCTAAAAAAATCTAAATCAATCAATCTAAAAAAAACCCCAAAAACCTGTGAAGTCATATTTTATTTTATGAAAACTGAAGAATCTAATTTTGAATTATGTGCAACAATTACTATCTCACAGTGAAAAAAAAAACACTCCCTTAGAGCTGTGGAAAATTAAAAATAATCACCACACACAAAAAATGAAAAGGAGCTTACTAAAAAGGACAGCTATCAGAAAGTAATTGCAAATATTTAAACCAACTTGGCTTTGAACTTCAACAAAGAATATGAAGTAGTATTATTTAAAATCAAATAGACCCAGTAAAATTTTTTACTCTTAAATATATAACCTACTACCTTCAGATGAACTTTCAACTACATGCAGATTATTGGTATACTGCAGTGAAAAGGAAACTTCCTAAATAACATCTAATTAAAATTCTTTATAGTATTTTGAAACTGTAGTACAATAAATCAAGTTCTGTTCCCACCTGTTTAAAAAAAAGAATGAAACAGGGAAGAGTATAGGCAGGCAGGCAGGCAGAGAGGGACTAAGAAAGACTGAGAGGCTTAACAGCAACCCAACTGCCTACTCCTCACTGTTTCGTGTCCATAGTCAAACCAACTGATACACTGCTGAGAATGTAAGGCCCATCTGTTGTTTACTGGCTGTAGGAAAGGTGGAAAACAACATTTCAAGGCTATGGGCTGTCTGTTTCTTTGGAAGGCAAAAAATAGATGTAATAACTCATTTTCCTCACAGGGAGAGAGTTGTTTTTTCTTTCTCCTCCTTTACTTGAATTTTCATGCTTTATAAGATCTCACTTCTCTTCTATTACTTTTGAGTTTTTTTTTAAATACACAGTGTTACTTCATTTTTAAAAAAGAATAGTTTTAAGTGGACATGGGAGGTAAAATATAAATCAAGAACAAATTTTGATACCATATTTCCTTCATTTCGTTAAAATGACATATCTGTGTTCTACTTCATATCAGTTATCTTTAGGCCTTTAGTGCCTTAAGACAAGAGCTATTATTTAAAAGAAACTTTTGTACACTATTAGCATGTCTCTTAAAAAATTATCCTTCAGTAAATACATTTGGTTGATGTCATTAAATACCAGTAAAAATGATGTATCTTCATCCCTTAGTCATCTTTTTGAGGTGAAAGAAGGTCACCTTGATGAATATTTGAGTAACTTTCCTGATATCTAATGCTCTTGTGCCCAGTCCTAATACAGGTCATCAAGGGCCACTAAATCTGGCTAAGGACACTGCCCAAACAGCTTATCAGTCACTGTCTGAGTTCTTCAACCATGTGCACAATTGCAAGACTACTCACTTTTGGAGAACAAGAACAATGGGATTTATTTAAAAAACTGGCTGTAGGAAAGGTGGTAAACAAAGAGTTACTGAGGCCAAAAGTGACCATTCCCCTCACCCAACGCCATGTCCAGTGTTTTCGAATCTTAAACAAAAAACAGCTAAGATGGCATCTTCCCACCATTGAGTACGCAGAGCTCCTCTCTTGAGCAATAGGCCCCGGGCATGTGCAGCCAGACTATAAGCTAGGTTCCAACTCACGAAGACAGCAAAAGACACAATAGGACATGCTCCCAGAGCTGCTGAAATGCCCCAGCACAGCACCAGACAAGCAACACTAGAATCAGCAGCTGCAGTGGCTGAACAACCCAACACATGGCCACACTTAACGCATCTCAGCAAGGCTCGGGATCTTCACCCTCTCTGCCAGGCTGCAATAGCAGCAAAACCAGGAAGTTTCAGTCGTTCAGCTAATTGTAAATCCTCTGAAACTTTCATTTCCGAGGTTGGCTGCCAGGGGCTACTCCACTTTCACCAGTGTCCCACAACAGCCTTCTGAAAGATAGCACAGTGGAGGTCAAAATCACTGACCCCGAAAACGCTGAATTCCAAACGCTGAATCTTCCAACACTGAATCCCCAAAGACAGAATCTGAAAAGCTGAAACCCAAAGACAGAATCTGAAAAGCTGAATCCCAAAGAAAGACTGAATAATTCAGGACTGCTTCTGTAGTCCCTTATATTTCTTATCAGTTGCTCTACCCCCAAATGTGATGCTTTTTAGATTTTCCCTTTGGCTTCAGCCACCCATTACAATTCTAAATGATGATTTAGAGTACTCTTATTTTTTCAATTTAAACATGTATTAGTCATTTACATACAATATATTTTACTCTTTTTGATGCACAGTTCTATGGAGTTTGAATGCATCACTATTTTACTCATCATCATAATCAAGACATAAAACTGCTACATCATCCATCCCAAAAATTTCTCCATGAGCCACTTTTGTAGTCAATGTTTCTCTATCTCCAATCCTTAGTAACTACTTTTCTGTTTCCTAATGTCATAGCACAGAATGTCTTATTAATAGAGTCTTACATTCCCTATAAAGTATTTTGGGTCTGGCTTCTTTCATTTACCGTGACACATTTAAGATTCATCCTTTCATCACATGTATCAATAATTTATTCCTTTTTTCTTGCAGAACATTAGTCTACTTTATGAATGTACCACAGTGTATTTAACTATTCCTCAATAGAGAAACATTTAGGAGAGTCCCAGTCTCCAGCTATTATGAATAAACCTGCTATAAATATTTTTGTATAGGTTTTAGGTAAACATTTGTTCCCCTTTTAGGTAAAAATTTGTTCCCCTTGAACAAATTCCTAAGAGTAGGATTTCTACATGTGGTAGTTTCCTGGGGCTTCCATAACAGATTACTATAAACTTGATGACCTAAAACAACAGAAATTTTCTACCATAATTTTGAAGTTCTGAAGTCCAAAGTCAAGGTATCTGCAAGGTCACACAAGGAAAATTCCACTCCTTGCATCTTGTAGCTTCTGGTAGTTACCAGCTTCCTTGGCATGTGACCACTTCACTCTAATTCTCTGCCTCTGTCTTTGTGTGTCCTCTCTTATGTTTCTGTCTTCTGCCCGTAATCATATTCTAACGTGTGGGCTCCACTTATGACTCCAGGCGACAAAGAAACTCATTTAGTCTGAGTGCACACAGCTCTCCTCTAATGCTTATCGATGGAGTTGAGGATGTATGGAGAAGCCAGGTGTCACACCAGGAGACATATTATTTTTCTTATTACTGTTTCTTGAATCATGTTACTTCCTTTTGGGTATACGATATTCCTTGCTTGATTACACTGAACCAGTCAGAATTCTTGGTTGCAAGAAACAGAATTCTAGTTTCTGTTAACTAAATCTAATTAATTAATTCTAATTCTAATTAAGTCAAGTAATACTAGTTAACTTAAATATCACCTTTAAATTATTTTTCAAGATTCAGAGTCTCAGCTTGTGGCATTCAATTGGCTACACCATAAAATATGTTCATGTCTTTGCTGTGAGGGATCTGGGAAGAAATTCTAAGTCCATTCCAAGTTAGCTGCTCTACAGGGAGCATCTTATTCCCTCCAATTGATTTTCTCCCCCAAAGGAAGTGTGTTTAGTTTCTTGGTAATGAGAACAAAACAAAACAAAATCACAAATGTTTGCTGTATAGAACACATAATTCCTTTAGTGATTGTTTTTCAGCAGGGAAGATTGAATAATATTTTTCTGCTCCTAGTTTCATAAAGGACAATATTGTTTTCTTAATATTTTTTTTTTACCCCTAAAACTGTGTGGTTTGGAGCTAAGGGGAAGATATAGTTTCAACTTACAACATTATCTTGACCAAAACTTCTCACGCTGTCCAAATTTGCTAGCTAATGTTTATCACTTGTAGAGTCATTGTTTACCTCATCAAAAATGTTGTAACTAAAACTACAATTTTTTAAAACAACAGTAACAAAACCCACCAGACTAGTGGTAAAACTATTTTTTAAAGCATACCCAGTTAGCATGTGGCTCTATAACAAGACAGAAACCTGGCCCTCCTTCCAGAATCCCTTCTGACTCCTCTTTCATACTTTCTTGGTTGACATAATGCCTGCATAACATTGCTTCCGTTTTTGGATTTTGTTTAAACTTTACATAGAAAAGTATGATATTTGCCTTTGCGAAGGGCCATCCATAGCCTAATGATGCTACCTGAGTAAATCAGGCAGTTAGCTTCCCTAGAGGAGAATGCTGGCAAAGGGAAACAGAGATGAGTAAGTAGAAGCCAGGCATGTGCTTTGCCCTTCCTTCTAACTGCTGTGGTTTAGTCTGAGCTGCTTTTTTGCAATCCTTCTGGAAGATCATATATGATAGCTAAATGTGCTGCTGAGCAACTTACTGGGTTTCTTTGCTACTGAAGACAATAGCTCAAGCAATAACACTAATGCAGTCCACTGCATTGCCCCACAGTGTAGTGCTTGCCTCACTTCTTACTTTCACATTTCCTGAAATAAAGTACTAGTATCTTAATCTTTGCCTCAGGCTCTGCTTTCTAGAGGATCTGGGCTAAAGCAAGACATGGATTTTAAACCAATAACTCCCAGTGGATTTACTTTATTTATAACTATTGAATGTGACCAGGATAAGGCTCACTTTCATAACTACCCCATTGTGGAAATCCAGGGAAGGGGTAGGGAGTTTATCTCTCACTCTTAACGAGAGTCCAAACAAAATCCATTCTTCCAGAGCATGTAATTTTGATGTAATAAATTTATAAATCTGAGCAATGATTTATAAGGGTCATAAATGAGGGGAAAGTCAAGATTTTACTAATATTAAATGGATTAAGAATAATGTTAGTAATTATGAACTGGTTGGAATAGGGACAGGTAGTGCAATCTGGGCACTGGCAACTAGGGGGCCCAAGAAGACACATTCTTTTCCAGTCTTTGTCAGATTTCTGTTGGAAAGCTGAAGTAGTTTATCAGATTCAGGAAGTTAAACTTTCTTCTATAGATCTACAATAGTAATCATCTCTAGTCCTCTCTCATTATGTGTATAATAATTCTGCATCTGTTAATAGCTTTAACATTCTAACATTTCTTGATTTATTGTAAAAATCTAACCTGAAATGTTGAATAAAGAACAATTGGTCTTTAGAAAAATCTATTTGTTCACATTATAAAATTTAGAGGCATTCCTTAGTAGAAATACATCCATTTTTTACAAAATTAAGATTTCTCTAACACTTCAAAGCTCACATTTCTGTAAATTCCCCTTGTAATTTTAAACATTTTTACTTAATTTTGTTAAAAATAGTGTTAACTTGTTCTTCTCTGTTTCATTATTTTGGACTTAGTTGCCTAAGTAGGCTATAAACCTATTCAGAGTTATGACTGTCTTTATATGTCCTTTGCATCTCAGGGCACATAGCAAAGCTTGGACACATATTAGATGCTTAGTATCTACCTGCAGATTAAAAATATAAACAACAAATAAACAAGCAATCAATCACTATAGAAATCTAAATCCTAAATATTAGAGTTAGGATTAGTTTACCTGTGGTAGAAAATTTCACCTAACAATGGCTTCAAAATATTTGAAGTTTATCTTTTTCCAACTATGGGAAATTTGTACCCTGGACCCTTCACTCATTATTCCCTGTTGACTCATGAATTGAGTCTTATCCACGACTTGCAGTTCTGCTGCAATACAGGCCCTCCTGTATTAAGTCCAGGTCACATGCTTCAGGAAGGAGACTGAGCTCTGCCCACTCCTTTGGAACATCTACTGAACTTTTCACATAGTACTTTAGCTTAGGTTTCAATGCCCAACAAGTACTCAGCCAACTATATTAGCTGGAAGAGGGGCTGGTGCCAATATGTCCAGCTAAAATCTGAGGTCCTATTCTTGAGGAAGACGATAGGAGAACACTGGAAAATGGGGGTGGGGTGGGTGGGCAATGGAATATGGTGGAGAATTATGGGTGTATTTGCCTGACATGGTGTTGTGACCTACAACTGAAGAGGTATGAATGTAACATATAGTTGTGGGGTTTTTTGCATAGAAGAACTGGGGAGTAGGCCAGAGTTGCAGGAGTTGAGAAGTTTCACCACAGATAGAGTGGGGAGCAGAACAGACAAATTTACTGAAATACATTGCTAAAGGGGAGCCACGGGCAAAACAGGAGAGGTCTGCTGTGCCATATGTGGGTTAGTTCCCTGTAAGGTGATTGAACTCAGGCCATAGTGGTGATAATGCTGATACTTAGCCCCGAGGCCATCAGGGAGGCCCCAATATATACAGTTTTGTAAACTATTGTTACCTCAATAGGAATAATACAATTTAAAAAACCCAATAAAATGGATTTGTTAAAATTGGTAAAATGTGATTTAATGCATTGCTATCTTTTATGTATGTATAAGTTCACAAATCAAAAAATAGCCTATGCATTAAATAGATGAGTTACAATTTCTATTATTTAAAAAAATTATTTATGTGTACAAGTGTTACGGTGCAGGCCAGAGGTGAGGGATGGAAGGGGTGCAGGGGATGAGAGGATTCATGAGAGTGGGGAGGAGAACAGACTGGTTGACTGAAACACACTGCTGAGGGGAGCAGTGGGCAAGACAGGAGAGGTCTGCTGTGCCATGTGGGTCAGGTTCCTGGCCAGGGGTTGAATTCATGTTGCAGTGTCTGCCTATAGATTCATAGTGCTGAGGCTCAACCCCTGGCGCCAACAGGAGGCCTCCAAAAGTTTAGTTTTTACACGCAACCATCAATTGATCTCTTTTACTCAACTAAACTACCTCTCCTCTTGCCCCTCTGGTAATTCGAAGGGATATGTGCACATCTATTCATATGTGCACGTTCATTGCAGCATTATTTCCAATAGCCAAGATGTGGAAACAACCTTAATTCCCATTTACAGAGAGATGGGTAAAGAAGATGTGGTATATATACATAATGGAATACTACTCAGCTATAAAATGTAATGAAATTTCTGCCATCAAAACTTGTCTAGGGCCTCCCTGGTGGTGCAGTGGGTTAAGCAACGCACTGTGAAGCAAACTGCAACCTCTGCAGCACAAGTTCGATCCCTGCTGCCGGCCAGGGAAGGGACCCACATGGCGTGGCAGACCTCTCCTGTCTGGCCCGCTGCTCCCCTCAGCAGTGTACTTCAGTTGATCTGCCTGTTCTGTTCCCCGCTTTCTGTGGTGAATCTCCTCACCCCCCACACCTCTGGCCTGTACCCCAGTGCTTATATGCATAAATAAATAAATCTTTAAAAAAAATAACTTGTCTAAAAGTTTATAAAGAAAAATAATTGATTATTCTCTACCTGCTACCGCAGGGCTCTGAGAGTGCATTATCAATATTATGGTGTGCGAGGAATGCTTTCCTTTCTTCCTTGTGCACAAACATATTCAAATACATATGCACATAGGTTGGATATTATCCCATAATTTGTGTGTGTGTGTGTTTTTGCAAAATCAGATCAAAAACATTATCTTGAAACTTGCTTTTAAAAAAATTTGACTACTGCCAAAAATGAATATTTATAGATCTAACTCATCCTTCCTAAAAGATGCAAAATGTCCCATAATGTAAATATCCTTTAATTAATTAAACCATTATTTTACTGGTGGGCATTCAGGAGCTCACTTACCAATCACCTGTGTTAGACTATCTCTTTTCTATGAAAGGGGCTTGCAGAAAAACTCTAAATACACCAAGCCTGAGAAGCAGCAATGTTTCTGTAATTCTCTTAGTGGGCAGTAATAATAGAATCAAGTATTCCATTGAGGATCTGAGAAGAGAAAAATACCATCAACCCTTCAAAGCATAAATATTAGTTATGTGACAGTGCATAACTATTTTAGGATTTTGAACTATAAGAACATCAAAATGCCAAGGAGAACAAATGTATTGCTGAGGTAGAAATCAATCTTCCAGAGAACTAAGCATTAAGTTAATTAAAATAACAATTTTGCAGTTAGTGTGCATGGAAATCTTTGTGTTGTTCGTAAAGAGAAGAAAAATCATCTAAAAGTGATACCTCCAGGGTAGAAATTAAGCAGATATATTAAAGATGACTGGTCATATAATCTAACTAATGAGATGTAACAAGTCCTTTCATAGCAAAAGTCTCTTGGTCCTGCACAGCCCAGCCTGTTACAGGAGCAGCAATCTGTCCTAATAAGACTCATGTGTAACTGTCTCCTTTCAGGTCTGTAAGGATGGCATTAACTGGCAGCTAGATCTTGCTTTATAGTTCCAGGCCCCTTTCCAAGGCTTCTAGTAACTCAAAATGCTTATAAGACTCCTTCTTAAATATTGTAAATAAATGAGGATTCCAACTTAAAAGCAGCCAACACTTTGTGTGCTCCCCATGAGCTATTTGCAAGTCAGGGTGCTTTACATGTATTAGTTTCAAACTCCTTACAGCACACTTGGCAAGTAGGCATCCACAATTGTGTGCTTTTCTTTATTTGTATATCAGCTCACATGCAGTTAGAAGCATGAGGTCAATATAACACGAAGTGTCTTGATTCATATGTGGTCTTTCCCCTTTCCCCTGCGTCCCAAGCCTGCCATAGCACAGAGCTGAACACAGAGCCCACGGACACCGGCTGGCTTGCCCTCAATCCCCGTGTCGAACCCCGCCGTCCTGGCTCCCAGCGGCCGGCTGCAACCGCACACAGCACCCAGACACTGGACCCCGCCGCGGCCACGGCCCTAGACGCAGACTCCTTACAGACTTGAAAGGAGACAGTTTCACATGAGTCTTATTAGGACAGATTGCTGCTCCTGTAACAGGCTGAGCTATGCAGGACCAAGAGACTTTTGCTATGATTTTTTTAAGTTGATCAACAGCAAGCTTTTTGATGAAGAAAGAAAAATCAATACATAAAAACATACTAGTGCATTTCTATTTGCTAGATGGGAGGCTTCTGATTCATGAATTGTTTTATAAAGTCAACTAGGTATTTTAAAAACTATATACAAAAAAAGTAGGAAAAAGACTCAATTCCTGCAGAACTGCCTTCTTAGGTGCACAATATTTAGGTGCTTTAGCAGATTCAAAAACTACTATTCTTTTCACAAAATTAAGCTACCTGGGGAAACTGCACAGACCAATGAAGAACCTCACCCTGAAGTTTTTTTTCCCCCCCATTGATACAGAAAGTTGCTCCTGTAATTCTGTTATATTTTTAATTTTGATGTAACAGGTGTCTGTTGGAAGCAAGTACTGTCAATAAGACTGACCTCTTAAAAGTGGAAGCACAGGCTCTGGGCTCAACGGGGGATGAACTCTTATCCTCGGTATCACTATCAGTGTTCTAGGACCTACGTCTGTAACCTGACATCAAACTGTGGCTTCTAAAACTGAATGTGTCCTCAAATGATGAGGTCTCTGCCTTTCAACTAGCCATAAATGCTGGGATTCCCTTTTTATTCAAAGACTTTTGCAAAACCAGTCAAGACCTAACAACACAATGAAGCATCCTGTGGAAAGGGGTGTACACAGTCCCTATTTCAATCAGGTCAGGAGGGTATAAAAGAATGCCACATGTGTATAAATCAGTGAAGGACAGGACACACAGTGCCCTGCGTCTTCCCCGGGAGTAAGGCTGCTTCCAGCCATAGCAAAAGAAAGAAGGCGTCCTCCAGAGGCATGCAGGGGCTTGCTGGCCTTTGAATCAGGAAAACATCCACAAGTTAGCCTGTAAGACATACACCTTTTAATCTGCCCTTTTCTTTGTTATTTATGCTTTTTGCTTAAGGTAGACAACCCTAACCAAGAAGCAGGACTCAAAGTCATTAGTAGACACGTCATTAAAAACATTAGTCACTAACCCAAGTAACATCTCTAGGTAATACCTTAAAACAGGAAGAAAACAGACCCATCCACATAGTTGTTCCCTGGTATCTGGGGGAGAACGGTTCCAGGACCCCTAAGGATACGAAAATCTCTAAGGGCTCAAGTTTCTTAGAAAAACTGGCATAGTATTTGCATATAAACTTATGCACATGGTCCCATATACATTAAGTCATCACTAGATTATTTTTAATACTTAGTACAATGTAAATGTTATGTAAATAAGCGTGATACCACATTGTTGAGGGAATGATGACAAGGGAAAATGTCTGTATACGTTCAGAACAGATATAACTATCATAGGCCTAATTACATAGTATAAAGTTTTGATTTACCTTTGGTTGAACCCATGAATGCAGAATCTGTAAATGTGGATGACTGAATGTATTCAATTTGTAATTTACATTTAGATAAGGTCTCATGTTATTAACAGGGTCATGAAGAAGCCTGTGCCCTACTATTCATTCTTTCACCTTCCTTCCGCACCCTGTTTTGTTTTTTTTTTTTTTTTATGAAAATATTTTATTTCATTTATTTATTTTTTAAAGATTTATTTATTTATGCATACAAGAACTAGGGTACAGGTCAGAGGTGCGAGGGGGGTGGGGTGAGAGGATTCATCAGAGTCAGAGTGGGGAGCAGAACAGGCAGACTGACTGATGTACACTGCTGAGGGGAGCAGTGAGTGAGGCAGGAGAGGTCTACCAGACTATGTGTGTCACCTCCCTGGGCAGGGATCAAACTCCTGCTGCTACAATGGCTACTGATGCTTCATAGTGCAGTGCTTACCCCCTTGCACATCCCCTGACTTTTGTCATACATATTTTTCCCCCTTTAGTATCTCTGTACCTTAGCTCTGTTTTCCCTTTGCTCAGCTGCATAGTCTCCCCAACTTCTCCAGCTTTTCTTGACTAACACTGTTCAGTTAAGATCACCTGTCCTTAATGGTCTTTTGGCTTGTTTGCCAGAGAGTTTTTGCCTCCCTACAAGGTAGGGTGCCTGGATTTCTTTTCTTTAATCTATCATGTTTGTAATTCCTTAATATGTATTTTCACTAGAAACATTAAAGCACTTTGTTTAAGAACTTAAGTTGTAGAGATAGATGACCTGGGTTTGAATGCTACCTCTTCCACTTCTTAGCGATAATGGCCTGACCAACTCATGTCATCTCTTCAAGTCTTAGTTTCCTACAGTCTGTAACTTAAAAGTGATGGTAACATTAGCCAGTGAATAACATGGTCATGCAAAAAACAGATGCAACTTATGTGGCACAATACATGGCATATATAGTAGTATATGACATATGCTGGTAATCTTACTAGTCTGCAGTGGCTTCTATCACTGTTAGGTCCTTGCTTTCTTTTGGAATACTCACCATAATACAAATAGTCATTGGATAACTAAACGAAGTGTATAAAATGACTAAAATGTGTTCTAACAATAAAAACCTTTCAGCTGAGTTTATATGAAGACAGTTTAATTGATAAAAACATTCACCAGTGTGCTTAAATCCCAAGCAATATCTACTAGTGAGAAAATTTGCATCAGTTCAAATGTTTTTTTCTATTCATAAGTCAGATAAAGCTTAAATCCCCTAAAGATCAATGGTCAACACTAAAACAAAGTCTAGAATGTAGCCCTAACAAAGAGGTCCTCTCTGCAAAATGTGTTATATTGAGTTTCCTGCTAATCGAATCTAGAAATTGCTTATTTTTATTGATTGGTACCACCATCATGAAATGCTATTAAGAGGTGTCCTTTAAGTGTTCCAGGACACAATTAAATAGATTTTTGTGAATCTGTGTGGAATAAGTTTTGGAAATAAACAATCGTATTTATGTATGCTTAAGACTGAAAGAGAATAATTGGCCTTAAATTTGGACAAGCATGGTATTGATTAAGTTCCTTGAGCCTCAATGGCTAAAGCACTATTATAAGCTAGACAGGGAGGCTGTGAATCCCATAGTGTTATACACACACACGCTCATATAAAAGACACATTCTATTCATTTTCTCCTGGAAAAATATTTTTCCTTTCCCACCAGAGTAATATCATTTGTGCATGTATCCTCTTTATCTTTTTATCTGCTCACTAAATTTGAAGATGTTACTAGTTTTTATGAAAAAGAGGGGCTACGAGTTTCTTACACACTTCATCTTGTCCTACTTGTTATCATTTTGAAGTCATTTTATCCAAGAAAGCCCAAAATCCTCTTTTCAGGTTCATATCTTCTGCTATAGCTTCATTCATGTCTTTGCTGCTGCTGTCTACTGACATCCAGATTTGTTTACAATCTCCTTCGCCAGTGCAACAGTAGATACCCTACAATTTCTGAATGAATGAAACACCTCACACTTTAAATTACTGCTGGATGTGACGCTGGAGGTCTGCAGTCGACTAGCCATTCCTGTTTCTTCCTTGCTGAAGAATCACACTTTGCTTTGGGTGACGACCCCTCCCTACATGACACCCATAGTATTGCCAAGTCATGTAATATGCAATAATATGATTCGGTACAGTCACATCCCCCTTGCATGTAACCCACTTTGGGCCAAAGTTCCAGGAGAGGAACTATACTGGGAACTTCTAAGAAACAATTTCCTCATGGATTAAGAGCTATAAATATCAGAGGAAATAGCTTCTCATCTCCCTTGCTCATTGTTACACTTGGATAAAACACAGCAACTATAGCCACTATTTTGCAACCAAAGGGAGCTAAGCTGTCTGACTAAGGATGGCAGAGTGAAAAATGTGGAGAAATAAAACAAATGGTGAAATGCTAAATTAACTAAACCTGGAGTTTTCTTGTTTCTTGATAAAGGAAGAAATGCTTTTGTTGTAAGCTGGAATTTCTTTTTTTAGTCATGGTATTTTTCATCCTGATATTTCCTCATAATTAGATCTAGGCTGTTTGGGGCAGAAGAACTGCCAAAATGAAGTGCTGTTCTGTGCTTTTGGGTGCAGCTGTCAGGAGGCACAAAGGAGACCCCATTTCAACCTATACTGCTGAGCTGCATTTTGATCACCTGGTTAAGGAGATATCTGCCTGGTCTTCATTCTGAAGACAGTTAATAAATATTTTGTACAATTAATAAATACTTTGTAGGAATGATACAGGGCAGCAAGGGGCAATAAAACTGGCCAAGGACACTGCCCAAACAGTTTATCAGTCACTGCCTGAGTTCTTCACCCACACACACCATTGCAAGACTACTCAGGTTCAGGGAGCAACAACAATGGGATTTATTTAACAAACTAGGGAAAACAAAGAGTTACTGAGGCCAAAAATGGCCGTTCACCTCACCCAAAGCAATGTTCAGTATTTTTCAGTCCTGCACAAAGGCAATTAAGGTGGCATCTTCCCGCAACTGAGGACACAGAGCGCCTCTCCCAAACAGTAGGCCATGTGTCTAAGATGGCATCTTCCTGCCACCACAGACCTGAAGAACATGGCAGCCAAACTATAAGCCAGGTTCCAACTCACAAAGATAACAGGAGACACAACAGGACATGCTCCCAGAGGTGCTAGATGCCCCAGCACAGCATCAGACAAGCAACACTCAAAACAACAGCTATAGCAGTCAAATGACCCAACAAGTGTCCACACTCACGCAGCTCAGTGACCGGGTCTTCACCTTCTCTGCCAATCTGTAACAGCAGCAAAAGTGGAAACACTTTCAGTCGCTTCTGCTACTTGCAAAGCCTCTGGACTTTCCCTCTCTGAGATTGGCTGCAGGAGGCCTCTCCTTGTGCCTTTGAGACTCACCTGCTCATATGGTAGGAGCTGAAATTCCTGACCCTGTGTAGGGTAATTGGAAGTTATCAGGTTTTTCCCACCCTTCCGGCATTAGCATCAGTGATAGACCCTCTGCAGCTCTGCACGCATTCAGGATGGAGGGCACCTGGAGTAGGGTGTGGGTGTGTGTAGGTGGGCACACCTGTGCCAAGAGACTAGCCATATAAGGGTGGCATCATGGGGACATAGGAAGCTCAGCAGAAGTTGCAGCAGTGGTGGAAGCAGAAGCAGTAGCAGTAGCAGTAGCAGAAGAGGCCAGGGAGCTTCCAACAATGCTACTCCACGAGGCAACACCAAACTGAAAATTTATAGTCATTAAACAAAGACTACACATTCCTACTTCTCTCAGCCCCAGACAATCTCTGTTCTACATTTGTCTCTAAGAGTCTGACAATGATAGGTACCTCATATAAATGAAATCCTGCAATGCTTGTCCATTTGTATCTGGGCTGTTTTTTTTAACATGGTACCTTCAAGTTTCATCCGTATGTCCAATTTTTATTCCATTTAAGCACACTTTTTTTTTTGTTTTTTCATTCACCTCTGGACATTTGGGTTGTTCCCATCTTTTGTTCATTGTGAATTAGGCTGCTCTGCACACTGATTTACAGACATCCCTGTTCTTACTCAGACATCATCTTATCATAGTTCAGTAAAGGAGGGTCCCTGTTCTGTTAAGGTCTGTGCCTCTGCAAAGATGTGGCCTGCAGAGTTGCTTTCCACTTTCCCCACCTGGACTCTGCTCTGGAAAGCCACTCCCTGGCCTTATGGCTTCTGGAGGAGTTTTGACCATTAGACTGCATCAGCAGCAGGTTGGGGAGTGGAAGAGAAACCATGTAAAACCTGGGAAAATTTCATGATTCGGGGGTCTCCACTCAAGTGCTTACCACTGCAAGCCACAACTCAGACACAGAGTGCAACAATCGGGTTTAGCTACAAAGGGGTGAGAGAGATAAGGAAATTTGGAGGAAGGGAAAAGCTTCTAAAGCCACAAATGGCCATATGTCTCATCCCAGATAGTGCCCATAATATCCAGGAGTCCCAACCAAAAGTTGTTAATGCAAGATAACATTGTCCCTTCAATAGGATCCTGCAGCTGGTGGCACACTGATAAGTGGTGGACGAAGACCCAATTCATGGTTGCTGCTGGAGATAGTGACAGGTGACACTGCTGAGGCAACACTGCAGCAGTCAAAAGTAGTAATGTGGAGGCTGGGCTGGGCAGCATCATCTGCAATAGCAACAGGAGGTAGTGCTGGACATGCCAGAGCAGGGCCAGTGATCAGGCATGGTGCCAGAGGATCAGAAATGGTAGACAGCTCTTAATAGGCCAGCAGTGCCAATTAGTACCTATTAGCAGGCAGTGATATGGAGGCTCAGGCACCAGCATTATAGCTCTTTAGATATGCCAGTCACAGGCCAGCAGCTGGCAGCTCTTTAGAGGCGCTGCTCTCAGGCCAGTGGTACCAGAGGGCAGGAAGATCAGGCGCCAATAGTTAGGAAGTGATTCAAAGAGGCACTCAGAGACAGTCTCAGTGAATGAACCTCTGAAGCAAAGGTCTTGATGAAGGAGAGCGCGTGTGAAGGAGAGCGCGTGTCTGAAGTCATCTGAAGCCCTGCTGATTTCCCCTTCAGGGTGCCTACCTGTCAAACCTGATTGACCTTTTTTTCAAAACCAGTGTCATTTCCAAGATTTAATTGGTGCTAGTGTAAGTTCAAACCTGATTGGTCTGCTTTCAAAATCCTGGAGGCTTCAAAACCTGAATGACTTTGGTGCAAGCTCAAACCTGAACGTTGCTGGTCACATTCATATTTGACTGATCTGTTTCTAAAACTGGCCCAGGATACAAACTGCAAACACTGCTGCTGTGTGAAAACTGGTCCTACACCAGATTTGGGGGGATTGCAGAACTGGGGATGCTTGACTGTACTCCTAATCCAGTAACTGTGGGGATTCCTCTTACAGGAGGGGAGGACGGTGAGAGGGGATGATTCAGCCCCTATCCTCCTCCATATCATGACTTGAGTTGACAGTGAATGTGTTTGTCAAGCCACAGCTTCTGCTGGGCAGCCTCTCTTAGCACTGGACCTCTTTTTCCTCTGGTCCCTTCAGAACACAAGCAACAATGGCTCTCGCTTCTAGGCTTGGAGTGTTTTATTCTTCCTCTTTCGTTATCCTCACTCTGCCCACACCTCGGTGCATAGACCCTTTAGTCATCACTTTGAATGTTTCATATGCTTCCTGTTAGGACCTGATAAGACTCAGATTCAGTCTCTATACTTCTTCATGGCAATGCTTTCTAGAAAACGTCAACTATAATGCTGATGATAAACTAACAAAAAATATAGCAACATCTACGATTTATTAGGCCATTTGGACATTTTAGGCACCATTACAACTTGACGTATGACCTTATTCAATGCCCACATGAAAGTTGCTGTGACCTATTTACAATCCCCTCTGTAGATGAAAATCCTGAGATTTACAGGAAATAAAAGACTTTCCAAAGTCATATCTGGGGAAGCAACACAGTTGGAATTTGACCCCAGATCTTAAAAGATCCATCTGTTATATATCTAACCATAAAGACATATTTCTTCATTATTAGTCCAAACAGGCTGATCATGACCTCCCCCAAGCATAGAGGAACTGGGAAAAAGTCCCACGTGGTTCATGGTAGTCCACTAATGATTTTTATTGTTTTCAGATTTTAAATTTGGAGTTTGAACCCTTGGTTTAAAAATGATCCAGTTCAGGAGTTGCAGCTTAATCTGTCCAAGTCCTCTTGCAGAGAAGGAGCATGGTGAAGAAAACATATTTGCCACAGTGAGCAGGGAAATGTGGAAGGACTAAACATAGGAGAAAGTCTAAATACAATCCTCCTGCTCCTTATTCAATGAGGAAGGACACACTTGTACACAACCGAGGACTGAGTTTTATTTTAAACCTTTGCAGTGACATGGGAAATATTCATGCTGCTTTTGGTGAAGTGCTTCTTTAAGGAAGAGGACTGAGTTATATCAGAAGAATATAGTGCCCTCACCTAGTGTAAGGACAATGAGTAAATCACACTGTTTTCCCCTTCCACACAGCAGAGAGCCTATACCTTGAAATGCTGTGTTTTCCAACATTGAGACATCTATTTGCAACACTGCGTTGGTTGTGTGGCTATGGGCACTGAGGACTGTAAAGGGTCAAGGCAGAGGCAATGCTGTTCTGCCTCTCTCAGTGTTGAGTCTCTCTTCTCTGCCTGCCTGTATGTATGGTCCCCTGTTTCATCATTAAAGACCTGAAAAATCTACGAAAGGCTCCAGATCCTCTTTTTGTCTGTGAGAAGTGACCACGAAACTACCTAGCTTGGGGTGGTTGCATGACACCTAGAAATAGATTATGCTCTTTCACCCCATCTTCCTTCATACCTCCCCTGATTGTAATGGGGCCTAACAGGATCTTAGCTTATTAGAGTATATTTGTGAGCCAATATCTTATCATTTTCTCTTCCAAATCTTTTTAAAAAGGACTAACAAGAAATGGTTTTTAACTGCCTCCTTGTCCATTTTATAACACTAAAAACATTTTTTTCTCATTAGGAGTATTATTTTCTGAAATTCAAGGAGGAGAGTTTGAAAAAAGGGGAAGATACTCTATTTTGAGTAGCAGCAAGAAGGAAAGCATTTCTTTTTTTCTTACCAGGGTGCAGTACTCTAGTGAGTTTCCTCTTTCATTTGTATTCTGGGACAGCTAGATCCACTAGCCATAATATAGGTGACTGAACAGTAAAATAAACTTCCATCCTATGTCATTCTTTGGTTAGGGTTGTTTTAGTATAGCTTCTTGAAATCTAAATTCTCTTTAGGTTAGGTTTCTTGGCGCAACTATTTCTGATGACCTTGTCTTTATTAAGACAATGTTTTTAACTTGAAACAGAAGCTTTTTTATAAGTATCTTGTAGAATGTATGATCTTTCCTAGCAGATCTTTTAGTAGCCTGTTAGCTCTTCTATCACTTTTATCAAAATCAAGGGTGAAGAGCTTGTTAAAAATTCAGATTCCTAGTCCCCACCTAAAACTACTAACTTGGAATGTCTTAGTTGAAGTTAAGGAATCCCTACTTCTAATTTGTTTCCATGTTTTTGAATCTTGGTTCTAGGTCATATAATAGCTAATTCCAGAGGAAAAAAATTCTTAGCTTAGAATATCATTTCCAAACTTGTTTGTGTATTAGATTTAATTGAAGTATTTACATTATAATGCCTCAATTTAACACTCAGCTAATTAATCAGAGCCTTAGTAGGGGGAGAGGGTGCTAGGACTCTTATAATGTCTAAGTGTGCTTCATCTGTTGCCATGATTATAACTCTTATAGGGTGTCCACAACTTACCTAAATTGCATAATATAAAAAAATTGGGGTAATTGCCTGACTCATGGTGAAGTGTTCTTTTTTGAGAAGAGTCTTGATGGGAATCCTATGTCTGGAACCTAATGATTCAGCTGAGATGTGCAACCCTACCTGAGTCCACACATATCTTTGTTCCTGGAGGTGTTTAAAATGTTTTTAACTTTTATTTTTCCTTTAGTTGACTCTTTCTCAAAATAACACTTCAATAGAAGTAAATTTAGAAAATGATAGAAGAAAGTAAAAATGAAAATTACCAACACTCACAGAACAATCTTATTAACTTTTTGATATGGGCCTTTTCATATTCTTTTCTATGCAAGTGTGACCATATTATACATACTATTTTATAATCTTTTCTAATAAGCATAACATATGGGCATTTTTCTTTATACTGAATGTTGATCTTCAATAATTTAAAAATTTGCATAGCAACATTCCACGGCATGGATGTACCACTATTTATTTAATGAATTCTCTACTGAGTACTGAGGAAACCTGTTTTTTATTTGTTCACAATTATTAATGACATCATGATGAGTATATCTGTGCATGCATATAACTTTGTATGCCTTTTAAGTTATTTCTTTAGGATAAGTTCATAGAAATAATATTGCTGTGTAAGAGCATAGTCACTATCTGATTATATATTGCTAAGTAATCCCATAGAGAAGTTGGTCTTATTTATATACTGCCATCTGTTCTGCACATTAATACTGGTTTTTAGTATCTTAAAATTTTGCTAATCTGTTTGACAAAAGTTATACTTATTATTGTTTAAATACTTTGATAAAATTCTGAAACAGCATAGAAGAGGTAGTAGGCTACTAAATTTTCTAAGGAAAATTTCACTTTAGCCATGGAAGCATGAGAGTTCAACGTCATGGTAGGGAAGCCTAAGATGACATCCTACATATTATTATTATAATTATTATTTAAACTGTCTGTTCTTGAGGTCCTTACAGTTAATTTGTTACTGTTTTGATTTTTCAGTTCTCCTTTGGTCCTAAATATCCAAATGAACTTGAGAATAGTGAAAGAATCTTGAAATTTTATCACCACCCTTATAGCCCCCTCACGTCAGTGTATCACTTTTCTTTGTGTCCTCATACTTGCTGATAGAAGTATTGTTTTTCTCAGCAACTCTTTCTCATCCATCTGTGAATTGTTCCTTCCCTCCCTCACTCCCTTAAGCTGTTTTTTTTGTTTAATTGAGGTAATATTCATATAATACAAATTTAATCATTAGCTATTTGTGTGTGTAATTAAGTAGATTTAAGTATATCCATAGTGCTTTTCAATGATCACATCTATTCAGTTCCAAGGTCTTTTGTCAGCACAAAAGAAAGCCCCTTGCTCGTGAAGCAGTTGTTTCCCATCAACTTGTGTGTGGACCTTTTTCTGCCTGACAGATGAATTTAAATGTGGACAGTCAGAAGAGATGATCATACAGCAAACATCTCCTTGTGGGGCATGAATCTCAGTTAGGAATGCCAAAAGAAAAGAAAAGAAAAGAAAAACCAACAGAAAATATCAAGTGTTAATGGGGATGTGGAAAAATTACAATCCTGTGTTCTAATTGATGAGAACATAAAATGGTGAAGCCTGTATGGAAAACATGTGGTTTTTCCTTAAAAAAAACTGAACACAGAATTAGTGCATGATCTAGGAATTCCACTTCTGGCTATATAGTTAAAATTCAAACAGGCATGTACACAGTCTTGCTCATAAAGACATTATTCACAATTTTCAAAGGAAGGAAGCAACCCAAATGTTTATCATGGATGAACAGTTTAGAATATATGATATATACATACAATGGAATATTTTTCAGTTTTAAAAAGCAATGCAATTCTAGTAAGAATGAACCTGGAAGATGTTATTTTAAATAAAGCAAGCCAGTCACAAAAGAGAAATATAGGATGATTCCACTTTTATGAGGGACCTATGAATCTGACCTACTCAGATTTAGAGACAGGAAGTAGAATGGTGGTTTCCAGGTGCTGGGGGAGGGAAGAACTAGGGGTTAGTGGTGAATAGGCCAAGATTTCAGTTTGGGTAAGAGTTTTGGAGACAGGTGGTGGTGATGTTTGCACAGCTACACAAATGTACTTAATGCTGCTGAACTGCTGTACACTTAAAAATAGTTAAAATTGTAAATTTTATGTTATATATATATATTTTAAAAGGACACAGGAAATATCTACAGCAGACAATTTTACCATCAAAGGGAAAGACTTCTATAAATTACTATTGTATGTAATCTTAAATTTATATGTTTCTGATACCAAAATTTCCACTTTGGGATACTGCTAGGGGACCAATTAACTCATTATTCTGACAACTGGTAAATCAGACTAAAAGAATTATGGAAAAAAAAACATGTATCAGGAAAAATAACATCTGCTGTCAGGTTGAAGAATCTATATTTTTGGCCCTTTTGCTATGGTATTTGTTTTCTTTGAAATCTGGTTATTATCTTGAGTGTGGGCCTTTTGCCAGCCTGATAGAAGAGCTTAGATATGGATGTTCAATAGAAAAATGATCAAACATCGGATGTGTTTCTTGTGGGGTGTAAGTCTCAGCCAAGAATACTAAAATGACCTTTTCCCTTGATCTGCAGCTCTAATTGAGACAATATAATATTACTTTTTCATCAGAACAGGATTAAATCTTATCTGTTAAAAATAGACACTAAAGTTAAAAATTTGTTAGGTTGGAATCTGAGTAGTATGTGATATGATGGAAATATCTATAAAATATATTTCTTTCTAGGTTTCATGTGCATTTGTTATAGCATTTTAAAAAAACACTGACTGGATTCTTCTCCATGAACAAAAGTGCCTCAAATAGTAAATGATAACATTATTTATTTATATTTTATTTAATGTTCATTTTATAGATAATTACTTAAACAATTAACATTCTTTCAAAACTTAATAATTAACATTCCTCTAAGTATATACATGTTATTTGATATGAGTCACACAAAAGATATGGTTAACAAATTACTCCAATGCTTAATCATTTATTGCAAACTTTTGTTGAATTCTTCTAAACATTAGTTAAAAATCATAAATTTCATCTACCTACTTCTTCACATACCTTAAAATTCCGTGAAAACTGCCATAGAAGTACACCAATAATTACAAAACTGATCACACTAATATTTGTTATGAATGTGTAATGCTGTGGATTGAGTGATTTGTGAATTCCTTTTATTTTCCTGGAGTTTTCTTCCAGAGTTGCAGAGAGGGATTATGATAAAAGAAACAAATCAGAAGGAAATCGGTAGATTTGGGATGGCTTCACTTATAGGAGGAGGACTATAGAGAAACTGAATGAAGGTTCAAATAAAAAGACAAAACCTGCAGGGAAACTATCAATCTGAGGCAAGCAGTTGGGGAATGGGGAGGGGCAAGTGAGAGGGAAGAGCACAAAGGACCATGTAACAGTTTATGGGTGATATGGTGGTGGGAGATAAATGGGGAACACACCTGAGGGGAGAAGTCAAATATTGTACAAGTAGCAAAAACAGTGTAGGAAAATAAAAAAGTTTAGTTAATAAGGAAAAAGGAAAAAAAAAAGAAATCATATCCCCTTAAGTGGAATTGTAAATGATCACCAAAGACTGCTTGTTATTTTTTTTTAAAGATTTATTTATTTATGCATACAAGAACTGGGATATAGGCCAGAGGTGTAGGGAGTGAGAACATTCACCAGACAGAGTAGAGAACAGAACAGGTCTACTGAAGTACACTGCTGAGGGGAGCAGTGGGCAAGGCAGGAGAGGTCTGCCATGCCTTGTGGGTCACCTCCCGGGTCAGCAGCAGGGATCGAACTCATGCTCCACTGACTGTGGTTTGCTTCATAGTGTGGTGCTTAACCCCTTGTACCACCAGGGAGGCCCCAAAGACTGTTTGTTAATTATTATTTAGGAAGATTCTAGTTTATCATGATTTTGTCAATAATTTTACCATTAAATTTAGTAAAAGTTTAGAAAAGATATCAAAAGCTTGGATGAAAAAGAGTAATTTATGCACCAGACAGCAACATTAAGTTTTTAAAATATTTCAATATTTAAAATTTTTCATTAATACTAATAAGTGAAAGTTGAACAAAATAAATGTAGTGAACTTTGCTCAGAAGTCAATTGCTTAATGGTAGCTTAAACATAGTTCATACAAAAAATACTTAGAGATTACAGGATGTAATATGGTGGTTCTAAAATTATGGGATCAGTGTATCTAGTGTTAATGTCCAGGTAAAAGGAGCTGATACACTAACATATCACATGCAAAGGGTTAGGTACAATTTGATCATTATCTTTTGAAAGGTCTCATGAACTGAAATATATTTATGAATAGAAGAATCGTGGTGGGTGGAAGCCATCAACTGATATAAACATCTCCTAAATGTTAACAGCTGTAGATGTATAGGGATTGGATTTATTGTATGTAAATAGAAAGCACAGAACTAACATCCATTTAGAAGTTCACAGAGAAATGGATTTTACCTTTATATGGGCAAAAGCTTTATATTTATTAGTGTTCAAACATGGAATGGATTTTCTTGAATCATAGAAAGTATTCAAAAAATAAATGATTATTAGAGATGTTAGACGCATTTTTTGGATTAAGTGGATGGTTACATTTCCTCTCTTTAAACACAGTTTCTAAGTCCAAAATTCAAACCAAATTTTAAAAATCTTTTTTGGGATCAAGTTTTTTCATATGTAAGGTTGTATATCTCTCATCAAGTTTTATTAGCATATAATTAATTATAAAAGTGTAAAAATTTTATTTTCTTCAATCACATTAATATTTCTTTGAAAAAAATACTACATATATAGAGTAAATTTGACCACTATCCTGAAGCTGACATTAACGACAGAATGGTCAATCTCTTTTCATTAATTCTCAGCCTTGGCATATATGGCTTGACCTAAGTGATCAATTTTGTCTTAACAGATGTTTTGCGTTCTGTAAATGTGACAGAGATTAGAGGTTGTGGAGAGGGAGGGGGAATGAACTTTCCAATTTTATTGCTTACCTTCTGCTATTTAAAGATCTTGAGGCTAAGCCCCTATTTTCATGATAAATTTCTCTTCTTTCTTTTAAATAAATGATGGACAAATAAACCAGCTTTATCAGTTTCACAGCTGTAGAAACTGTTAATCTTTTCCTTCCAATTTTTGATTTGACAAGGACTCAGTTAATTTAAAAATAAGGAAACTAGATGCAAACACAACGAAATTCCAAACTAACCAACAAGGCTGTATGAAATAGAATTTGGAAGAGAGTACCTGATTTTATTTCAAATCTATCACTTGTCCCAAATAAATTCCATATGATAAGTTCCATGTGAGAGGCTCTAAGTTTTGGCATCTGAAATGAAAATGATGGAAAATGGTGAACAAAGATGACAATTTGTAAATTTTGTGAGTGTAATTGTAGAAACAGAATTTTTATTGACACTGGAATTATGCTTGTTCTACTTTTATAACCCAGGAAACAAAATGCCTTGAACTTTACAGGCACTTCCTTTATTTGGTTTGATGTTTCCCTATTAATATAGCCTAGTAGATGCTCAAGTTAATTAAAATACCTGCTGAATAATTCCTGCCATCCCATTTCCTCATGGTCTATTATAATCGATGGTTGGTTTATTTATTCATAATAACTGTTGGAGAGTCCTCTGTGAGTGGACTCCGGATACTTTTTCTAGGTTATATTTAAATGTTTTATAAGATAATTTTTCTCCTACATAGACTCTTAAATAGAAAAATAGTCAAAGAAAACAGGTGGAATAAGAATGATTGTGGTTGGCTTGTGTGGGAGTGCTAAACTCTAACCCTCTGGCCCTTCTCTTTCTTATAATCCCATTTATGAACACTGATGTGCCCTATATTTAAAGAGGAAAATTCTTCATTCGGGTAAATTATTGATCTACTTGGGACACTGTATAAAGACAGCAGTTTTTCCTTGACAAATTGCTAGTTTTGATTCTTAGGCAAATAAGTTGTCTTTGAGAACTTATTTCACTATTAATTGTTGTGGAGAAATAGGTGAGGGACTAGATTGATCACAGTCTCTCTTGTGTTTTTATACAGGTGAAAATTAAGTCACACTAACTGCCCCATATTCCAGCTACTGACATGTACATAAAGGTTGTTGTAAATCAATACTACTGTGGGATTCAAAATCATCAGGAAGTTCAGTTTACTGGGAAGTTAGATAAATATAAATTATTTAAAGGGGAATATATTTTGCTTTCATTTCATACCCCTTATAAAAAGCTCACATTTGGGCCTCCCTGGTGGCGCAAGGGGTTGAGCCACTGTAGTGTGAATTCGATGGCCGGCCAGGGAGGGGACCCACATGGCGCAGCAGACTCAGCAGTGTATTTCATGGATCTGCCTGTTCTGCTCCCTACTCTTTCTCTGGTGAATCCTCTCACTGCCCCCCACCAAAGCACCTCCCCACACACACACACACACTCCCCACGTGCCTGTGGCTTGTGCCCCAGCTCTTGTATGCATAAATAAAATCTTTATTAAAAAAATTAAAAACTCACATTCATGATTTGAATTGCTTTTAGATGCATTAACGCATACTCCTGTGATATGGATTTCTAGTCACAAATAAAAGTAGAATTAAGACTAGCTCTACTCTTTAAGTACTGTTAGAGAGACTTGCTTAAACCAAATACTTTGAAATATTTTAGATCAATATTTATGGAAAATGACCTTCAAATGTAACTGGCCAATAATCAGCAATTATGTTTAGATGGATGAACTCACTTTGATATCCCAGGGTCCATTTTACAAATAATTTTTCCCTTAAGTTTTGATGGATACCATGAAAAATGAACAATTTTGTGGGTGCAGCACTAAGATCTTTTTTTTTGATGGTAAAGGTGAAAAGTTTATAAGTGCCTTGAATTTTCTTCCAGGCCAATGATGATATCAGTGATTCCTCCCATGTGGAAATTTAGGACTGCTTGAAGCAGGCACAGAACTCTGTTTTGAAGAAATATTATTTCTGACTTGGAACTCCTTGTCTGTCTTCTGGTCTGACATAAATTGGATTATGTTCTTAACTTTTATAAGATAATTCAAACCTATTAAAATTATGTAGATATTTAGAAAGCTGTAGCAAGAATATATACTTTGGACTTTTGTTAGCAAAATAAGCTAAATATATCCTACTCCTTTCCATTGCTCTGTTTCAGACAGAACCAGGATTTTCTGTAGGATGCTTAGCTCATCCATCCTACCTATATTTGTGTTTCACAAAGTGTGGTCATTGGCCATCTGCTCGAAGTCCCTAAAGAGTTCCTTCAACACGCAGGGACCTGACCCCACTGTGAAAGTAGGAGATCGGAACCTCTGGGACAGGACGAAGAAACCTGTAATTAAATGAGCATGTTACACTGCCTGAAGGTCTCCTGTGCTCAACATTTAAAATCTATGTTAGACAGAGCCAGGTCACAGAATCATTTTTACTCAAATGTGCTGTGGCATTTAGCTCTCAGAAACCTTGGCGGAAACAGTCATGGGTACAAGACATCCAGTTTTTTAAGGTGCTATATTTATTGCACAACTCCTCTCTGTTCTCCAGTGTCAGTGTGGTCAGAACCCTGCATAGACTGGGAGCAACAGGACTCTTTTTGTTCCCTCTAAATTATTTATTTTCTTGTATCATTGTTCATTTTGTATGGTAACTAGTTTCTCCTCTCAGGTGTAGTCCCTGTAGTTCTCCCACTATCCTAACACCAATGGGAACTCTTAATTTCCCCCTTTGTCTAGGATTTAACTCCCTTTTGTCTTCTCCATTATATCTCAGAAGTCTCATTTCATTCTTATTTTAATAATTAAACAGAAATGCAATATTGTTGTACCTGCTGTAAAAAATTCTTCTGGATGTTGTCCCCTGGGTCAATCATTCAGTGTTACGGGGGATAATTTTTCTTTCGGTCTTGCTGCTACTGACAGCTGTAGCCACTACATTATGGGCAACATGAGCCTTGAAACTGAAAGCTTTGCTAACCAGAAAATTCAGAAAAATCAATTGTGTAGGCCATCATGCCACATACTTCTATGGAACCCCCCCTATTTTTACCTTATTTTTTAATATTTATTGTTCTCATATTTTATTTTTTATCTCATTTTATCACATATTTTACTATGTGACACCAATTCTCCCTTTGCCATGAGTTTTTAGTCATTGAGACACAATCTATTAAATGTCCAATACAAATAGTTAATTCTTTGACTCTTTCAGGAATGAAGGTGTAAATTCAATAATACCTGTAAACAACAACACATAAAAAACTAAATTTTTGTTTTCTTTGTGCTCTGCACATAAAATGTATTTAATAAACATTTGCTGAGTGGGTGAATGGTGAATTCTAGAAGATCTGTAGAGAAAATCTAGCAGATGCTACTTTGGCAGAGGATACAAGAATAGAATCAATAGTAATAAGAACTGAGAATGATTGAGAGCTATGTGTTTACAGACATGATTTTACTTAGTTTTTACAAAGAAAGAATGAGGTGGGTACAAGGAATACATAGATATAGTTAGCGAGCCATAGAGAGGAATAGAGAGGATGATGACTTCCCCAGTTTACCAGAGGGTACATGGCAAAGCAGGAACTTTTGAGCATGTGACTTATAGTCAAGGCCTTATTTCACTGCCAAGGGCCTAAGGGACTTTGGTTGTCTTCTACCCCTTTCCAGGGGTTAATTTCTTTGAGTAACTTAACATTAGCCCTGTTCTCTAAGGTCAACACAGGATTAATACACACTCTTCAACATTTCTAAATTTTCTCTTTCTTTTCATGTAACATATTTGATTATTTTCTTCAGTGGTATACTATTAATAATTGTCATAACAATTAAAACATCACAGCCTTTTAAATTGAGAACTTTAGGGTCATAGGAAATAAAGAATAAACTTTAAATGGTAACTTTAGTTCTTTTAGAATAATAAAAAGTTTTCCAGATATAAAAATGTATTAATTTTGGATAAAATTCTAGGGCAAAAGGAAAATGGAAATACAAGTACAAGGATGTCTGTATTCCTTTTATGTCTTTCTTTTGCCTTTCTGACTTTCTATACTATGTTGAATAGTAGTGGTAAAAGTGTACATCTTTGTTGTGTACCTGATCTTAGAGAAAAGTATGATGTTAACTGTGTGCTTGGAACCTATGTCTTTTACTATGTTGTAACATGTTCTTTCTAGCCACATTATATTAAGAGAGTTTATCATAAACGATGTTGAATCTTGTCAAATGCTTTCTTGGCATCTATTGATACGATCATATGGTTTTTGTCTTTCCTTTTGTTGATGTGGTGAATTAGATAGATTGATTTCTGTGTTGAACCACCCTTGTGTCCCCGGAATTAATCCCATTTGTCATGATGTATATATAACCCTTTTAATATTTTGTTGAGTTAAGATATGTTGAGGATGTTTGCATTTATGTTTATTAGAGATATTGTTCTGTAGGTTTCTTTATTGTGTTGTCCTTGTCTGCTTTTGGTATCAGAGTGATGTTGGACTCACAAAATATATCTGAGAGCATTCTCGCGGCCTTCTTTTTTTTAAGGGCTTGAGGATAGGTATTAGACCCACTTTAGCGGTTTGGTAGACAGAGTGGTAGAACTAGCAAAACAATCTGGTCCTGCTCTTTTCTTCTTGAGGAGATTTTAAATTGTTACTTCAATTTCCTTGCTTGTAATTGGTCTGTTCAGGTTTCTGTTTCTTCCTGATTCAGTCTCAAAATGTTGTATATGTCTAAGAATTTTATTATGATTAAGATGTTCATGGTTGTGTCTTGTGTTCTGATATATATCCTTGAAGTCTGCTATAATTTTCCTCTTTTGTTTCTGTTTCTATTTATTACATTAGAGATTTTTTCTTGTGAGCCTACCTAGAAGTTTATTTTATTATTTTTTTCTCAAAGGAGTAGCTTTTTGTCTCATTGTTTTTATTACATTTTTCATTTCTTTTTAAAATTTTCACTCTAGTTTTTATTATTTCCTTCCTTCAGCTGGTTTTTAGTTTAATTTTTTCTCCTTTTTCTAGTTCCTTAAGGTATAGAGTTAGATAATTTATTTGAGAACCCACATTATTTTTAAAACATATCCTATCCTTTCATGATTGTGTTTCTTTAACTTGGGATTTCCCTTTACATTTTTCTTTTCTCTGAAAAATATGTTTTCCCTTCAAGACTGCTGGAATACCATCTCCTTGGGGAAGCTTTCCTGGAATTCCAGGTGTAATTGGTTGCTGAATCTTCTCACAAACTAGTTCATTCTTCTACTCTAACACCAACCACACCATGCTGTGATTCATCTGGTTAGTCTGGGCTTGTCCCACTTGCTTTCCCATTCTGAGTTCCATAACCACAGAATCCACACCTTAGCATTATTTTACCCATAGTCTAGTAGCAAACACATTGTGATTGACAGTTTAACTGCATGACTAGCCTGAATGATAAATCAAGATAGCTATCAAACTACCCTCCAATTCTCCTTTAGGACTCACATTTTCATCGGAAGTAATTTACTATGCTAATTTTGGAGAGTACTGTAAATAATCATGATTGCAGTGCCAATAAGTCTTTATAATCAATCAGAGAGACCATTAAAATAGAAATTGTGATCATTTCAAAGGCGATTTCCTGACCACCATCTCCAAGCACATGTGAAACACAAAAGTTGTGCCAACCTAAGATCTCCATTTTAAATGAGAAAGTTCACTGGAAGTTCAGTCTGAATTGGGCTTAAATGAAATGAAATTGAGAGCAGATGAAAGCTCAACAGGTTCCAGAATAATTATATACTTGTTATGATGTTCTCACTAATTGGAGCAGTAGCTGAATGAACCTCAGCTGCTGGAACTGCTACTGGGGTAACTGGCAGACACATCTGTTTGGTAGGAATCTGCATATTTGCTCATTTGCCAAAAATGTAAAGTAGAACCCTGAATTAGTTTTAGTTCATTTAATCACTTCCAAGCTGAAGAATCAGCTGAATATATGATAATGTTCCTCCTCCCCTCAACATGCCAAATTTCATCCATAAGTGAACATTCAGAAAAGACAACTTAAAAGTAGAGACTTTGAGTGATGTACGGAGATATATAAAGCCTTTGGATGAACATGTATTACTCTCATTTATCTAAATAGTAGTAGAGTAGTCATATGAAAGAAGAGAGTGGTAAAGAAACTCTTTAGAAGATCTTATTTTCAAGAGTAAGGCTGAGACTTGTATTTCTTAAAGGAAAGGCCTTTTAGCTCTTATGTCAATCCCCTTGGCAATGTGTGCATTAATAGATAAGTATTTTTGTCAGGGTTTCAAAAGCTGTGCAACTAACAGATTTAAAGTTTAACCTTCATTAGTCCCAGTGGTGTTCTCTCTAAAATAACTTGTGTCACAGGACTTTAATGCCATGTTCATTTTATTTTATCATGGTTCTTAAATTATGGTAATCCTCCCATCCCTTAGATTCAGCATAAAGCTATTTTGTATTTATATATTATACTTAGCAGACTGTATCTATAGAGAAGTAACCACACTGTGGAAATGAAATGTATTAGAAAGAAAGGATTTTACTTCTTTAAACTTCAATTGACCTATCTTACAGTATTCTTCTTGGTTAATATTTATGTAATCTTTATTTCAGAGCATAAGGAGAAGTGAGACTGAGTTACCTTCAGGATATAAATTTATTTATGAAAATGTCTTCACTAGCAAAGCCAACCCCCTTCATGCTTGGCAGGGGGCCTAAACCACCTGTTCCCCAGTTCCCTGCTTGTGTCCTGGAACTTGTGCCAAGTATCAAGGCTCATATGGACCTCTACTGCATACGAGACACTTTCCTAGGTGTGGCATATTTAGTGGTGAAAAAGATTGGTGATATGCCTGCCCCTAACAGTTTATAATCTAAAGGAAGATACACACTGAAAGCAAAAACCTATACAAATCAAGAGCAAAAATATAAAACTTGCATGTTGGCATAGATGAGTCAGCAGGGGTGGTGGAAGGGGAGGGGGAGGGAAAGAGGAAAGGGAAGAGCACAAGGGACTGTGGTGATGGATCACATGTGCCACGGTGGTGGGAGAACTATAGGGACTGCCTCTGAGGGGAGAAATAAAATACTTCCCAAAATTAATAACTATGTAAGAAAATAAATACCCCCCCCAAAATCAAGATCATTATAAAATGATTACATGGTTGGAACAGTCTGGTGTAAAAGGAATACTTTCTGAATATAAGGGAGTGCTGGTAGTCAGGGCAGGTTTTTCTGAAATGTTAGCCTCTTGGATTCTTTTTAGGTTTAGGAATATGCACCAAAGACAAAACCAGCATGAACGACAGTGTTCTCATCCACAGTCATCTTGCACATACTTCATTATTCGCACTCTAAGAGGATATTTCCATTGAGAAGAGGGAAAATGGACACATGAAGTGACAATGTATGTGGACAATCTGTTCACCATCTGTCTGTGGTAATAAACAAAAGAACCTAAGGAGGGAACACTGCCTCATGAGAGTGGCCCAGAGGAAAAGCTCGTGATGCTTTCCCAGAAGTCTGAGGAATTCGTGTTTTTGTTCGAGACCTAGCTCAAATGGCTTTTTATGAAGCTTTTTTGATCACCTTATTCTCAGCCTAAGGGCACCATTGGTTTTCACTGTTTCTGTACACCCACAGCTCTTTGGATTTGTCTTTCCAAATGAACTCAAGTGTATCTGACTATAAAACTAGATCCTTACTTGGATGATGAACTTGTTTATATTTAACTCATTAGTTATCCCCAGAATGCCTGCTCAAAAGAGATGTCCTGGTAAAGAATACATAATTGCATTATATATAAAAAATACACCTCTATGAAAGGAACATTAGAAGTGGTTGCAAAACAGTGACAGTAGTAGATCTCGACACACTAGGATGACCGGAGGAGAGCCCTTCCTCAGTAGAAGCTCTGTCTACCATGAATTAAGGATCATTACTAATTTAGGATTTTTCACCTTTCATTAATATTTACTGCTGCAGGCCAGCTGCAGCAACGAACCAGGGTCCCCACAGGATGAGACAGCGTCTGCAATAAATGTATAGGGAAAGGGGAAAGGGAATAAGAAAACCCGGATACTCTTTTTAGGGTGCCAACATCTTACATCTTTCGCTGAAAGTCTCAGCAGTTCTTTATTTATACTCTACACACAAGAAGCGGGAAAGAAGGGAAACAGCATTTATAACATTTTCTTAGGAAAAACAGGGGACCTTCAGGCCCCAGCCCTGTGAAAAACAATGTTTTTGAGAACAGCAGAACAACATTTGTTACATTTTCTTAGGACTTGGTGAAAAACAGCATGTTTATGCCAGGTAGGTGCACAACAACATGTATCTATCCATATACTAAACACTGAGGCAGGTGTAATAGCCCAGATCCATCACAATCAATTAGCCCTTTCCACCACAGGCCCCAAGCAAAAAGGAAATATTAAAATTAAACCCCAAACTATATCTATTCCTTACCATTCAATCCCCAAAAACAGCCACCAACCCCAACCTACCCTGAACCCAATAGTTCATCATCAAAATTGCTCAGCAACCAGTTATTTTGTTTGTTAAGTAAAACAGCCAATCTTACAATTGCCCCCCCCCATGGGAAATTTCCAATTAGCACTTAATATGCCTTTACAAGATGGTGACTGTAATATCAGCCAAAACAGTGGAGATCGGGCAGGGGCCAGCTTTGGAGCTCCTGATTTTTCAGGGGTGTCCCTCATGCCGGACTTTTGTCACTCAGCATGAGTAGCATGGCCTCCGGAAATTTACCTATTATTTTCCTCTGCTATGAAAAATAGTGGACAGAACATGGAGATATGGAAATCTTTTCGTGACATTATCTCATTTCTTACTTGATTTGACTGAATACTCTCTGTGGTTGTAAGTCTGTCCAAAATGTGTGCTTCAGCTTCTCTATCTTAGTAACATTACTATGTTATGCAATATTCTGAACAAAATGGGGTCTTTCTTTGAAGGTTGAAGATGTTGTGTTGCACTAAGGCCAGTGTAACATCCAGACCCATGCATAGGAAATACAGTCAGGTTTTTCGTGACTTGCATGGTAAGTTTTTGAATAAATCTTGTTTCCTTATGACCAGTGCTTTCCCTCCCAAAGTTGTAAGCTACAAAAATGTAGACGAGTTTGTTTTTTGTTAAGTTTTACTGTTTGCTTTAAACTTAATGCCAAGTGATATCCAGTGATCATTGTGTGTTTAGAGGATCCCAGAATTCGAGAAGTCAGATTCATCACTGAGAGACAGTTAAACTCACATTCCAGAGAAAGATCATGTATAAACCTCTCATCTTTATTTTCCTTTTACCCACTTCAGGAAATATTCTAGCCTGATGCTATTAATAGACAGGGCATGACCATCCACATCACTATAATAATTCTTTGGTGTGTCTAGAAAGAAGTCTCTCAAAAAATGGATGCAGATGGAACAGGATATAAAACCCTTGGCTTTCTAGACTATGTCACCATGGTAAGTGGATGAAGAATGCTGATGAGTATTGACTATTTCCTCAATCAGTTCCTGTGTTCTGCTGTGTGTATGTGTGTGTGTGTGTGTGTGTTTTGCAGCTGTTGTCTAGACTACACTCTCTATTACTAAACCACCAGAGAATCACAAATAGTCGAAGAAAAAAGGGAGATGACATCAGATGCATTCCTTTACCCATTACAATATTAACAATGTGATGCAACAAAAATACTCCTGGAACACATTTTGCCTTAATAAATCACTAGTGGCAATAGCTGCAGTTTCTGAACTTCCGCTCAAGTCACAGTTGTGAACATGTTTTTATGAATTGAATAATAACAAAACAAATTGATAATCATTCTTTATGATATCATCAATATTTGAAGACTAAAACCTTGCATTATACTCTTGAGTACTGTGATCAGATTGTTAACCTTTATAACTCTTGAAAAACTGTCTTGAGGGGTTGTTGGGAGAATAAGTTTGGAGAGGGAGAGTGTCACAGGAGAATGCTGGCCCCAAACCTGACCACAAATACCCTTTCTCGTTGACTGCGCACCAATGGACAAAATGCTTAACTTCACTAAGTCCCATTTTTAAATTTTGTTGCATGTTCATAACTGATTACACCCAGTAGTATAATTGTGAGACATTGCAAGTAAGTTGACTGGGATATGGTAGATATTTCTTGGGTGTAGAGACTCTTGATACTCTCCCCATGAGCTTAAATTCCTCATACAAGATTCAGGTCAAATGACTCAAGTCAAATTGCTCAGCTCAGTCAATAAGTATTGACTAATAATAAAATGTGTTCAAGTACTCTGCCAATATTATTATTAACAACAAATTTAGCAGTCAAAATACTTTCTTGCTATAAACATATCTAGAACGGGATATAACACATAATATAGTCTTTCTAGGCAATACTGAACACTAGGTACTGCGGTCTGGCATCTAACATCTGAAAACTTGTCTCATATATTTTGTTTGGTTTTTAGTTGTAACAGGTCAAATAAAGTAGAATTCAAAATAAGGAATGTTATTAAAGATAAAGAGAAGGGACTCACTGGTGGTGCTAGGGTTTAAGGCGCAGCAATATGAAGCATCCATAGCCACTGCAGAACTAGTTCTATCCCTGGCCAGTGGGTGACCCATATGGCACAGCAGACCTCTCCTCTCTTGCCCACTGCTCCCTTCAGTAGTGTATTTCAGTCCGTCTGCCTGTTCTGTTCCCCACTCTTGTCTCTGATGACTTCTCTCACCCTTCCCCCTGTACTACTGGCCTGTACCCCAGTTCTTGTATGCATAAATAATCTTTAAAAAAAGATAAAGAGAGCTCTTTGACATGATAGGACAGATTCAATAGGAAATCACAAAAATTCAATATGTATTTATATCTAATAGTAAAATTACAAAATATATGAAGAAAACTGACAGAATGGGAGAAATAGACACATCCATAATCATAATTGGAGAATTTAACAACACTTACTTTACTAGATGAGGGTAAAAATTAGTAAGAAATTAAATGGTATAAAAGCAATATCAGTAAATTTGAATTTTCATTTGTAGAATGCTATAAGCAACAATGACAAAATGCGCTTTTATTTCAAATGAACAAGACACATTCACCAAGATGTCTTATAGTATAAGACAAGTTTTAAGAGCTTGAAGTTTTATAGAGTGCTCTTTTTGTTATAACAGAATTAATATCAGTAAGATATTTAGAAAATCACCTGAATTTATTGAAATTAAATGATAAATTTCTAAATAAAATCACAGGAAATTTGAAGATATTTTCATTTAAATGATAATGAAAATATATATACAAAACTTATAGGCTACATCTGAACAGTGACTAGAGTGAAATTTATAGCTTTAAAGGCCTATATATGAAAGGAGAAAAATCTGACATCAAATTTCCAGAAAACAGAAACAGAAAAATTGAAAACCAAATTCAGTTCTTTGAAAAAATTAATTAAATAAACTCTAATCAAAACTTACAAGGAAAATATAGAGGTAAAACAAACCAACATTGTCTAGAAGCATCTCTCTTGTCATTTCAGTTATCCTCAAATCACAACTGGTCTGTCTCTATGTCCCATCCATATCTGTGTCGTGAACTTCTACCCTTAAAGTCTGACCTGATTCTCCAACAGGCTCGCAGTCTCAGTACATGCCAGTGTATATGCCTTGCTTCAAAACAAATTTGTTAGTCCTCTTGTTTTTCCTTATCCCAGAAAAATAGGGATCATTCTTGACAACTCCACTTTCCTCAGGATGGTCTCTGAGAGA
Organism: Galemys pyrenaicus; assembly: GCA_019455555.1. Taxonomy (NCBI): domain Eukaryota; kingdom Metazoa; phylum Chordata; class Mammalia; order Eulipotyphla; family Talpidae; genus Galemys; species Galemys pyrenaicus. The sequence goes on from JAGFMF010011524.1 coordinate 839,156, forward strand.
GGTAGTTGACCTCTATAGAAGTAACATGAAACAGCATGGCTCTGTGTCGACAGCCATCAATGCTGGTTCAGTGCCTAGGAGGTGGGTGGAGAATAGGGCAATTTACAGCTATAAGGCTTGAATCTCACCACTTGTTTATTTCAAAAGAAGTTCTGAGGACTTAAAATACAATAAATAAATTAAAAAGGAATCTAGTATAACCAGGAAAATAATTTAGTTTCAGGAACAAGTAACTACTCATTTTCATCTATTTGGAGCTGAGAATAAATATGAAGAAAGGGAAACATATTTGCCCAAACTGTAAAACTGCTAAATTTAACATCCCTCTTCTAGCCTCACGCACATGGTTCATGGATTTCCAAACTAATCTCAGAAAAAAAGTAAGTTACCTTGTTATGGAACTATCTAATTTTGGTCCATTCGCCATTTTAGGGCAATAAGACTAAGCCACATCTGTCTAAACATTAAAGGAGTTAGAGAGACTGCAACTATAGTAATGAAGCTACTAGTGTTTATAGCAACTATATAAAGGAACCCATCTGGTTAAGAAGGCATATGAACAATTTGGAACATATAAATACCCCATATAAGGGATGCTAAAAAAAATACAAAAAACTGTAAAGAAAGAGGTCTGAAATAGTTATGAAAATTATCAGGAGCAGTGGGGAGAAGTAGACAGAACTTAGAGGAATAAAAAATGAATATTGTAAAAACTGAATTTTCAAATCATTGAACATAAGATAGATAAAAGATAGCATGTCTTCACCAAAGGGACTTTCAAGGTCTTACTTCAGATTATAAAGAAATAATAGAGCAATGAAAAGGTTAGTTTTGTTTTAGAAAAGGAACAGAGAAAATTAAGATCTACATCAGAACAAAAAGTCAGTGTTCTCCAGGAGCTATGGAAACAGAACCAAATAGTGGTTGGAGATAACAAAGCCATCACGCTAAAGGAAATGCATTTTTCTAGTTCATTTTCTTCTGACTACGGGTTTTAGAGCAAAGAATTGGTGAGTTAGCACCCGGGTTTAATATAAAACTAAATATCGGCTCATGATTTTTAGTCATGGCCTTGTAACTGAAGAGATCATTCACGTTGTCTAAATAATTTCATTTCTCTGTGTCTCATTGTTTTAAATTTACAGTGAGAGTTGTTTGCTTACTCAGTAAGCATTTATGAAGCCTTGTTATGTGCTAGGACTGTAGGGCTTTGCATATCTTTATAGCTGAAAGACACTTATTTTGCCGGCCACTTTTAGTTCATATTCCTCACTTAAAAGATGACTAAAGTGATCCCAGGAAAGAGAAGGGAAGTTCAGATCCATTAGCTAGAAACACAGCTGGGATGAGAAGGCTGGCCTGGACCTCTGGGCCACCTTGTGTGGCTCCAATCGCAGAGTAGGGCTAAATCCATCTTGCTACATGCACGTGGAAAGTTACAGTTAATGTGGAATTACTGTAGGTGAAAGTTCCCTTACTTCACTTGGTAGACAAAGAATACCAACATTAAGAAGGATTTCCTATTTGAAATGCTTAATAAAACCTCACTACTGTCTGTTCTTCTGAAATACAAACCCGTTGAAGGTGATTATATACTTTAATTAATTAGTACCCGTTTGGTGAATACATGGTATGGAAAATGTCCTTAGGAGTTCTGTGTTCAGACTCAGTACCCACTGTCTATTGAGGTCCTTATTCACCCAGTTTACAGAAGAGGAAACAGGCCTAAAGAGTGAAGAAGTGTGACTAGATCATGGGACTACCCTGGAAGTTGTCTGTTGTAGCCCAGTATATTAACTACTACATGGAGAGGCTTGCTGAATCAGATATGAGTTTTTATACTTTCAGAATAGAGCCTATAAGGGAGAGGGGAGAGGAGACAGCTGTCACAGAGTGAGTGGTCAAGAGGTGAACTGACAAGAAAACTGAGTAGTGAGGCCTGGAGATAGGGACCCATGTGGACCAGACAGAGGAAGGTGATATCTGGGTCCTTAGACATTCTTAACCCCAAACCTCAGCCTCTTGGCTCACTACAGCCAAGACCAGGAGGCCACTTCCTCTCCCTGCTTCATACCCTTTATGGTTGACTTTTTGCCTTTATTTTAATTTTTCCCCCACTTTTAAAAGGATGACTATATAAATAAAATGACAGGTTTATTAGGAAAAGGAGAGAGAAAAAGAGAGGCACCTGCATGTCACAGGCTGCCTTATTCCTTTTAATATTACCAATACTATCATAATTAATACAAATCATAATGTATGGAATAATAGGAAATTATATGCATAAATAATTTTAGTATTTGAATATATATTAATAAATGCTACATACATTCATAGCATAGATTAATAATGTGACAGTCATCAGCTACTGAATGCTTGCTATGTGGGAAACACTATGAGACATATTTACAAATTTTATAAAAATATTATTTCATTTGAAGAATTTGCCTAAATTTAAAACCTGCCTGAGATCACTGGGTTAAGGAGTGACAAAACCAGAATTTGAGCCTAGTTTGTCTGATTCCAAAGTTTATAATTCTAATTGCATTCTTCCTCGTAGCCAAGGGCAGGCAAAAGAATGCATGTCGTTTGCCTCACACTCCTAGAGAGTGTTTCACACCCATTGTAAGTGTGGTGGAGTGAAGAAGCAAATTCAGAGCAAACCTGGTGGGAGTGGCCATATCCTGGGTCATCTGTAGTCAAAAGATGAGAATTAGTATCAGGTATTTAACAGAGAGATTCTCAGTATGTCTGATGGAATATCTGCATGTGAGCCCAGAGATAAGATGGAGTTGGGGAGTCATGACGTTCCCCACCTGCACCAACAACCGCTTTGAGCAAATGTTCTAGACCTTCTGGGCTGCCCCCTGTTGACCTATTTCTTCATTTGCCAAGGAAAATACAAGTAATTAGTATCCGGGGGATGCTGTGGTGTTTCCAGGAGATGGGAGGCTGACTCCAGGAGCTTAATGTGACTCTGCATAAAGAATATGTCCTCCCAGACCCTCCAGTACCCCCTGGGATCTGGAATGGCCTTTTTCAGCATTGTGAAGTGAAAAGAATATTAGCTCTGTGATCATTGAATTGACTGCTGTGCTGTTTAGGACTTTTAGTTCAACCTCTGAGACTGTTTTCAGAAAAATGGGAATAACAACTTCTACTTCATCATGTTATAGCGAGGATTACCTCTCTGATATTTTCTATCCCAATAGCCACCTAATTGCTCAAGGCAGGCCAGAGCCTCACCCTTAACTCTCCCCTTTTCCTCACAAACCCCAGTCCTAGTCACATCCCTACTGTCTCAGTGACACTTCTACTTCTCCAATCCCTGGACTACTCTTGCGTGTCTTCCCCAGCCCCTCCTTGCTCCACATTATTCATTGATTCATTGTCTACTTTTAAGTTAGAGTGATCTTTCAAGAGCACAAACACAATTTTGAATATGCGCCTTCCCTTTTAAAATGTTTTGTTCCAGCAGCTTCTCACTGTTCTTGAGATGGAGCTGGAGATTTCTTACATCTTTAAGTCCTCTCCAACCTCACTTCTCCCCGGCTCATCCTGAGCTCACTGGTTGGCTAGATTTTTCACATTTTCTGTGCTGTTTTCAGCTGTATTCCTCCCCTGTCCTTTCCTCCTTCAGTCCTCAGCATGGATTTTCTTTTGGAAGAGTTTGTCAAGCACCATGTGTGGTTAGGTGTCCTTTGTGTGTCCCCTCTCAGCACTTATTATACTATATTACAATTACCTGTTTATTGGTCATGTACCCCACTGAACTCTGAGCACTATAAAGTGTCAGATGGTGTCAGAGACAATTGTCCCTATCACCTATGACACCCAGGGGCTATAGGGTACTTCACAGATATTTGACTGAACATGAATATCAAATGCAGGGTATGGTGCTTTTAGGGGATAAGTGCTAAATATTCGTAGTGATTATTCTTTATTATTGCATCCTTAATATCCTGGAATTATAGAAAACTGACTAATTGTATAGTGACATCTGGTTGGCACGTATATTACTGTGATGAGCCTATGAATTTGCACAATTTAAAAGTCAAATATAGACAACAAAGGCAAATAATTCCCCTTTACAAAAGGAGACATGCTGATGGTGTGCGGAGGGGCTGGGTCAGGGGACTCTACGATGGGTAACCCACTGCAGTTCTTACCGTGCCCTGAGTTTCCTTCTGTAATTGTCCATTTCATGCTTTGTGCTCAGGAACATTTCTTGACTTCTCAGCAGGACAGTTTTTCCCTTTTCTCATCTCTGGGAGCCCTTCTTATTGTGCTGTCTTGATATTTTCAGGTGCAACAAAGACAACCTATGAGTACAGAATGCCTACAGTTACTCCATACAGTCATGAATATCTTATATCATGTACTATTGCATAGCAGTCTCTGAAAAATGTACCATGGTATAGTAGCAGGAGGACCCAGGGAAGTTTATGATTCCAGCAGATTGGCAGTGGAAGAGTCCTGGAGCCCTCGGTGGCTTTTTCAGGCTTTTATTAATCTTTCTGTATCAGAGGCAACCAGGTACATGGCCAGCGGGGAGACTGGGGGGCTTGAAGCTCTGCTTCTCCACTACTGCTACTACTGCTGCTTCTGCTGCTTACTGCTCTTTTTCTGCTGCTGTGTCTCCTTCTGAAGTCCCCGTGATGCCACCCTAATATGCCCAGGCACACCTGGGCATCCTCTCAGCCCAGGCGCACCCACTTACACAGGCCCATACTCTACTTCAGGTGCCCACCATCAGGCATGTGTGCAGGACCGCAGGTGTCTATCATTGGCACTAATGGTGGGAGAGTGGGAAAACCTGATAATTTCCACTTACCCTATACGTGGTCACTCCCATTTCACAGATGAAGAGATAGAAGCTAGACACTTGCTCAGCAGCTGCAGATTCCTGGGTTTATCTTGAGTTAAATTCATAGGCTTCAACTCTACCATCATACAAGTTGTTTTGTCTTATTGGGGATAGTAGACTAAGAAATATTTAAAACAATTTTTGTTTTCTTTTTTCCATGTAGGCATTTGAAAATGTAATCAAGTCTCTTCTTCCCTTTTAAAATGGCTTCTAGATTTTGAGCCTTTATTACCAAGGTCTTTCTAGCTTTGGGTAATAAAACAACTTCACAAGACTTACTCTAATCCTCTTATAAAATTTTCACTAAAAATTGTAGAGTCTTGGAATATGGTCAGATAGTGAAGATGCTTAGCTCACCTTCTCCACAAATTTAATGCTGAATTATATGGAAATAATGACAGCAATCCCTGGAGAATGACTGGGGAACCACTGAATGCACAATGTGGGGATACATGGCAGAGAGGGCAGGAAAACTGAAATTTAATTGTTTGGAGCATTACCAGAGCAGCACAACCCCAAAGAGGAAGGGGCAAGTCAGATACAGTCTCTCTGTTCTTGTTGACTTTCTATGTGACTCATATCCACATATAAAGAACTTTGGAGTGCAGGGGCTGCTCTGAAGAATGAGGCACATTTAGTTATATAGAATGTATAGTCCACCTCCAGGGAACTATAGGAATAGGGGTGCAGAGATCCTTGACAGTACAAAGGTATATGCCTAGAAGGGTATAAGCTCTACTACTGGATAATATCCAGTCATCAGCGATATATAGTGAACATGCTGCTTCCGTAATCATCTCGGTGACTATACCTGTGTAAGATGTAAGTCCTGTATATGGTGGTGACTTTTGACTTGAGCTGAATAGCTCAAGATTAAGCCGATGAGAAAGGCTAGTTTGGCTCAACTGTGCCTCTATATAAAACTCTTCTTTAGAGCTAGTGGCGTTATTAAGTAAAACATTTGCCTCATCTCCACCTGGGACCAAAGTTGAGAAAAAACTGTACGATATGGCGAATACTTCTGCCAGCCACAGTTTAATGCACCTGGCCCCTTACAATAGGAACAAGGAACACAGGGCAGGGTTCTGTAATTGAAACACAAAGGGAACAAACTTGGTGATGATGGTCCCAACCATAGCCTCCTCCTGTTACTACAACTATTGAGAGAGGATTGAGAGAGGTTTGCAGTAGAGGCACTATTTTGTGGAAGGCAAATAAGCCTTAAGAAACACACATCCCTTATTTGCCTGTAATTAGAACTAGAACAGTATCCTGTCCACAGTGCAAACCAGCAGTTCTCAGTTCATTTTTCTACTACTCAGAGCTCTGTGGAAAAAAGAAAAAGAATTAGCAAAAACAAAAATTTACTCATGGCAGAGCTATATTATAGATACCCTCTTCCCTGCCCCCCCTCCCCAACAATACACACAAAACTGGGGCAACTGCAGAACCTATCTTCCTACTAGAGATAAGCTCAGACTGAAAGTGAAAGGCTGGAGGACAATCCCACAAGTAGATGGTAATATAAAGGGCAGAAACAACTATACTTAGAAAAAATAGATTTCCAGATAAAAAGGGTAATAAGAGACAGAGAGATTATTTAATGATTAGGTGCCTAATATAACAAGTAAATGTAATACTTATAGATGCACCAAAAAAATGGGAGATTCAAGATATATAAAGCGATCACAATGGAATTTAAGAAAGATACCAATAACACAGTAATAGGGGATTTTAATGCTTGATTTACAACTGTTGGTGGATCAACAACACAGAATAAATAAGGAAACGGTAGCTTTAAATGAGAAGCTAGAACAGTTTGGCTTATTAGACATCTACAGAAAATTCAAAGTATTCAAAACATACAGGAAAAAAAAATCCAGAAACATTGTCATATATATTTTTCTCAAGTTTGTATGGAACATTCTCAAGAATTGACCTGTCAAATGTCAATGAACATCTGAAGATTAAAATTATACCAAACTTTCATTCTCATTATAATGCTACAGAACTAGAAAAACACTGAAATAATATTACATATGTCAAAATTTTAAAATATACTACTCAATAATCATCAGGTGAAAAGTAAAGCAGAAATGAAAAGAAAAAAAATGTGGGACCTAATGAAAATGAAGACAAAAGTTACTAGGATTTATGGGATGCCCAAATGTCACATTAAGAGGGAAAGTAATTACAAGTCTACGCAAGCAAGAAAAATCCCCAATAAGCAATTTAACATTACATCCAAGGCAACTTGAAAAAAAAGGGAACAAACAAAATCATGTCAGTAGAAGGAAAGGAAGAACTAAATTTAAAATAAAAATAAATGAAAAAAATCAATGAAACTAAGAGTTGGTTCTTTGAGAAGATAAAATTGATAAGACTTTAGGCTAACAAGTTCAAAAGAGAAAACTTAAAAAACAGACATGAAAGAGGAGAAATTACTATAGATACTATAGAAATATAAAGGAACATAAGATTGCATATGAATAAACATATGCAAATTAAAGTGATAATCTTGAAGAAGAGATATATTTTTAGAACACAGCAGTTTGCCAAGACTGTACCAGGAAGAAGCAAAAATCTTGAATAGATTAATCACAATTGTGGAAATCTAAACAGTAATCAAAAATATACCCTAAAACAAACCCCTGGGCCAGATGGCTTTTCAAATAAATTTTATCAAACCTCTAAAGAATTTATGCCCATTTTACTCAACAGACATCTGATCATCTAGATGTCCAGAAAGCATTTGAAAAAATTCAACATCCATTTATATGAAAACCTTTGAAAGAGTTGGGGTAATTGGGACATAAAAGCTACATAAGAGAAACCTGTAGTTAGCATTACTCTTAATGGAGAAAAATTGAAAGCCTTTTCCATTTAAATCCAGTACAAACAAAGATTTCCACTCTTACCACTACTGTTCACCATAATGTTGGAAGTCCTAGCTAGAACAATTAGGCAACAGAAAGATATAAAAGGAATTCAAATTGGGAAAGAAGAAGTAAATTTATTATTACTTCTTATATATAACATGACAATATACACAGAAAATCTTAATAACTCCATGGAATAATTAACACAATAAACCAGTTCAGTCAATAAAAAAATGAATACAGAAAAATCAATTGCATTCTTATGTGCAATAAACTAAGAGAGGAAGACATTAAAAAAACTATCCCATTTACAATGATATACACAAAAATATACTTAGGAGTAAATCTAACAATGAAGGTGAAGAAAGGAGGTACAATAAACACCATAAAACATTGTTAAAAGAAATAGAAGACACGAATAAATGGAAAGATATTTCCTGATCCTGGATTGGAGAATTGAAATTGTCAAATTGGTCATCCTACCTAAAGCAACATACAGATGCAGTAGAAATCATAAAAAAAAGAAAGAAACACTATGGAAATACATGTGGACCTACATAAGCCCCCAAATAGTCAAAACTGTCCTGACAAAAAAAGGATAAAATTGTGGCATTACATTCCATACTTCAAACTTTATTATAAAGCCATAATAGTTAAAACAGCGTGGTATTGGAGCTAAAACATGCAAACAGATTAATGGAATAGAATTGAAGACTGAGAAATAAGTTCACACATACATATACCACATATACATATGACAAGGAGCAAGAATATACACTGAACAAAGAACACCTCTTTAATAAACCATGTTGGGAAATTGGACTTCCACACAAAAGAATAAAACTAGACCACTTTCTCACACCATATGAAAAATTCAACTCAAAATGGATAAAAAAAATCCTGGATTTAAGACCTGAAACTATAAAATACATAGAAGAAAACAGGCAAAACACTCCATGACATAAACTTCTTGGATTGCATTCCTCCCAATTAAGCAGGGGTTATTATATACAGTTGCTGAATAATCAAGAATAGTAGATCTGGAAAGGATCTCAGAGATGAAATTGTCACTTGATATATGAGTAACCGGAATTTGTAGAAATTTAAGTGACTTGATGGCAAAATCAGGATGAAAGCTGTAGTCTCCAGTCTTTCAATCTCATTTTCTACTATACCATGTAGTGTGGGAAACTTCAGTACTTCCTAATCTCTTCCTTTACATTTTTCACAAAAGGAACATATTAAACTAAAATGTATCAGATCTGACAATCCTGTTAGATTTCATCTTCATTTAAAGGCTACTTAGTAAGTCACCAAGAGTAGAAATATAACAATGGGACTGTGGGGGGTGTTTTTTTTTTCTTTTCCCAAATTAGTGAGAGTAACTCATACATTTGATAGGAATTGTACATATCTTTATCTCTGCTTTTCCTTTTTTCTAGTGATGAAATATCCTAAACCATCTGGAGAGAGCTGGAGCTTGGCTTCATTTCCATTTGGTAGCAATTACACTTTGGGCAGTGAGGGGAGAAGAATGCAATGTCTCTGGACATTCACCAATGACTACTAGGTCCAGAGATAACTTTGTATTTTTCTCTGCAGTGTTGGAGCAGAAGTTTGTAAGGGGAGGTCTCTATGAGTTAGCTTGGGGAGCAAGTGTCCCCAATGCATACATACTTTATAGAAAAAAATTGGAATATTTTCAGACAGCTAAGAGGAGATAGATATCTTCTAAATAAAAATTAACTGAGTGTGTCACAGAGAACTCACGTTTCTCTCCCAAAGGGTACATTTGAATGAAAAAATTTAATCTTTTCTCTGTCATGTTTATTACTTGGGTGATATATGCCTGTGTTAATCATTTTTATTTATGTGAAAGGTGGTTTAAAATATAATAAAACATAAACCAAACACACATGGTTTTCTTCATTTGAGCCTACTTTTTATGCCCCATTTTCTAATAATACATCTCTTTTTCCAGGGAGAAGTAGAGAAATTCAGCCAGAGTTAAGTATATTGGGTATTAGCAATCTGTGAGCTGCACGTGGCTATTTATAAAATGCTCTATTTTTGCCATCTGTTCTCCACATTCTCATGTCTCCTATGTTCTTTTTTCCTGAAATGCTAGCTGTGCCTCTTAATTTCCAAGTTGTTTTTTTTTTTTTAAACAGGGCTCCTTTCTGATATTTGATATCATCTGGAGATTGTCTACTGAAATTGCATTTACTCTGCTCACCCCAAATGTTAGACATTGTTTCTCCCCTTCATAAATTTCAGAGGAAGGTTTGCATCCTCTCCTCTGCTGGACTCAGGAGTGGGATCCTGAAAACTCTTCCTGGCTGGCTGGACGCAGAGGTTATCATTCCCCCTGCTCCTCTCCCCATCTCAAGTCTAAATGCTTGTTGCTGGAACCAAGTCATACTCTGTAGAGTCATTTCTTTCATCAAACCTACATCCATGTTTAGATCACTGATTTTATTTTATTTTTAAAGATTTATGTACTTATGCCTACAAGAACTGGGCTACAGGCCAGAGATGTGGGGAGTGAGAGGATTTACCAGACAAAGTGGGGAGCAGAACAGGCACATCTACTGAAATACACTGCTGAGGGGAGCAGTGGGTGAGGCAGGAGAGGTCTGCTGTGCCATGTTGATCAGCAACCTGGCCGGGGTTTGAACTCATGCTGTAGTGGCTGTGGATAGCTTCATAGTGCTGTGATTTAACCCATTGCATCACCAGGGAGGCCCTAGATCACTGATTTTATTTTATTTTTTTTAAAGATTTATTCATTCATACACACAAGAGCTGGGGCACAGGCCAGAGTCCAGGGTGGTGAGAGGATTCACCAGAGACAGAGCAGGGATCGAACTCATGCTGCAGTGGCTGCGGTTTGCTTCACAGTGCGTTGCTTAACCCACTGCACTACCAGGGAGGCCCCAATCACTGATTTTAGATGAACATAATTTTCTTAGAGGTCACAAAATGCATTGTATGGATGTAGAAATTAAAACTCAGCGGTGTTGCTTGGCTTGAAGAGGATACATGAGTATTGGTAGAGTAAAATATTTCATCAGTAGATTTTGTACCCCACGTTTATGACAGAATTTGGACATATAAGTGGGAAATAAAAATGACAAACCCAACAAATTAAATGATAAAAGTGAAACTGTAATGGGGTAGCCCCCAGGAAAAGGGGAGGTTCCGGGTCCTCTGTCCCACTGAAGGAGGAGTGGGGCTGAGCAGGGAGAAGAAGAAGCAGGAGAGAAGGAAGGAAGAAGGATGGAGAACCAGTAGGAGATCTGGAGGAGGCACATGGAACAGAGAGACAAGTAAAGAAACTGCACTTGTTTCTTGGTCCTGGACTGGTTGAAATAGATGTATGTGAGAGAACCATAGGGAGGTTAATGATGGCAGGATTTATCTTTGTTTTGATTCTTTTATCCCAGATGTGCTGGGCCCTTTCTGCCCCTTTCCCATGGGTACCCACCAGAAGGTGCCTTATAATTGTGACAGGCTTTTGAGACTCAGTGGTCCTGCTGTAGGCCAACCCTGTTTTGCTGGGCATTTACTCACGTAGGGATGGTTAACTTCAGGTGCTAGATTTAAAAACTATAATCTTTGCCTTTTCTGTATTGCACATTAACTGTTCATTTCCATTGAAGCTCTTATGCACTAGAGCAGGATCTAGTTAGAGCAGGCAAGTATGGGGGTTCTGGGTTCCTCCCTCCCTGCCCTGTAACAGAATCATGAACCTTTATTAATCTACATGAAAATCTTCTATATTAGGAGGCTAGGGATGTTGTAACAAAATATTGTGAACCAGATGGTATAAATAAATAACAAAGGTTTCCTTTCTCATAGTCCTACAGTTCTACTGTTGCGAGTCAAGGTGTTGGCAGGGCCCTCTCCTTAGCTTGCAGATAGGCTCCTTCTTGCTGTGTTCTCACTTGGTCTTTCCTCAGTATACTCATCCTTGATGTCCCTGAGGATGTCCAAATTTCCTCTTATAAGGAAACCACTCAGATTGGATTAGGACTCATTCCAAGAGCCTCATTTTTAAATGAATCATCTCTTTAAAACCCATGTCCATTGGGTTTTATAATTTCTCTAAGTCATATAATGAAGTTTTAGGAGTTAGGATTGCAACATACAAATTTTGGGGGTTGGGAAAGGTGACAAAATTAAGCATACAACCTTGTAAGGTCAGAATTATTAATATTCCTATTAACTAATAATGAAAGAATGACACAGAGATGTTAAGTCATTTGCCTAAAGTTGCAGCAAATAAATGTAGAGCCAGAATGTGAACAGAATCTAAACTCAGAAAACCTGCCATGAATATTCAGTGTTTAGAGCCCTGCTTACAAAATATTTGGTACTGACACTATTATAATGTTAAGAATATTTTCATGGGCGTCATCCAAGTTGTGAATAAACACAGCTACATTGCCAAAGACATACATGAAGTGGAATAGAAATGCATAGGAAATATTCAAAACAGATAGGAAATTTTCTTTAGAACACCTAATCTTAGATCATCCATAGCTAATTACATTTGTGATCAGGGTGCATGAAAAAGTAATTTAATTTCAGAGTTTTCAGTGAGGATTTATATTTTATAGAAGTCTCCTTAGCCTTTTATCATAAGACAGGATAGTTGTCCTATAATAGTTGTATAACCTGGAGAAAATTTCCCATGGAAATTCGGTAACACAATCAAAGGGGAGTTGAATGTCTCCTAAGGAGTGATTTTCTGTATTAGAAGCCTGAAGATGCATCATCATTTCTGGTCATCCTATAATCTAATGCAGTAATAAGACTGTCAACTCCTTTCTTAATTGTAACTTTAACACATTTAGTGACAAAAATAGCTGTCCTCACTTTCTTAGATCTTCTACAGAAAATGACCTGTCCAAACCCTGCTATTATAAAATTTTCATGGTCACTGTCAGCTGGATGAATCCTTTCAAGACAATGCTAGTGAAATTGCCAAAGAAGGACTTGAAGAAAGGCCTTTATTTTCAGCTAAAGAAAATTCAAAATTTGACCTCTTATAATTGACACAAGGTGGAAAAAAAGTGCATAAATTTATGCAACAACAGCAAAAACATTTTTATACTATTAAAATAAAATAAAAGTAAAGCCTTTTTCAATCATACATTCAAATCTCCAGTGAATAAATAAGAAAATGCATTTACAAATGCAAATGATTTTACATTTTAAGGTTTTTAAGCAAAAACCTTTGCTTCCTGACTTTAATGAATAGCTGCAATATTACAAAACCAAATTTAAACCTATGCTGTGGGGAAGTTGTCAATGACAAAACAGAGGTTTAGAATCCTCGTTAATGACAGTTTGCTTTAAAAAAAAGAGAGTACATGTAGTATATGTCCCCGTTTTAAGGATATCTAGGAAACTAGTCCCTGCTCTTTTTCATTGTTTTTAATGGTTGATTTCCAGTTCTCTGAATGAAACTGAGACACAATGTAACAGACTACCACCACATCAGATGCTTTAAGGATTATTGACTCAAACTCCTCATTTGTTCATGACCAATTTTAGACCTGGATGACTATCATATGTCAATCATGCAACTCTTGCTATAAAGTGGTGCTGGAACTAAAATTTAGGTCTCTGGCATCCCTTGTAACCTTGGTCCACACCTGTATTTATGGGAAGATGGTACTTGAGAGTGGTAAAAGAACACTTTGCCTGGCAGGGAGAACATTCTAGGGTCTCTTAACCTTAGAGAAATTATAATCCTTGTTCATATCATCTAGGTACTTCTAGTAAGTCCAAATATATTTTCCCCTTGTTCCTAAAATCACATTCACTAAGACATTTACAATTCTAATACCAGGTGCAGCTTTTATATCTTGCACAATAATTAAGTATGGAATGCGATCTGAAAAATCCCAAAGCATGCAGGTTTTTCTGCAGCTGCGAACTTGTAAATATAGTGAGGGAATACTTAAAAACAATTGCAGCTGATTAGTGAGACATGCCAGCACACTTCTTTCAAAAGAAGAGCAAACAAATTTGAAGAGCAAATAAATACCTGCCTCTGTAGAAACTACAGAAAATAAGAGCGTTTATTATGTTATGAAAATGGTGCCTTCATTGATAAAAAGATGTGAGGTTGATTGGGTGTCTGCACTAAAGATGGTAAGGTATTTTTACAGAAAAGGGTAAGATCGTGGCATAAACACTTTAGTATACTAGCAATCTGATGGCCTTTACATTATGGCCTTGTGGTTGACTGCAAATCCATTTAGGTTTGCAGAGATCAGAAATAATCTCTGGATTTCCCCCCTAACTCCTATGCAAAATAAGACATTTTGTAAAAGTGGATAGCTTGTCTGTCCAGTGTTCACAGACTATTTGGTTATATGGACCCATGCATAATTAAGTGCTATGATTCATGTCAACAAATTATTTAGAATAGAAGGGAGAGCAATGAGTCTGTACTGAAGGATCTACGCAGGGGACATTTAAAAGATTGTCCTTAAGGAAGAATGAAGTGTCCAGTCAGGCATAGTAGTGACTATAGATGTAATTCATTAAGATGAGTTTATATTGGAGAAGAATGGAGGGCCTTCTAAGGAGTGAACAACTTAAGCAAAGGCAGGGATGTGTTGAAGTAGATCCTTGTCTAGGCTGGGGATTCTTGTGTAGGAAAATCTGTACACAAGGAGCAGAGATATGAATGATTAGAACTGACTTGTAATAGGCTCAATCTTGCATAGTTCATGCAGTAGGGAAGTACTGGAAATGATACCACCAAAAGTTCTTTGAGTATGACATGGGGCACCGTGATCTTTTGGTTAAGCATCTATCACTTCTAGCATGTAGATTTGGATGCTGTCAATCATCTTATCAAGTGATACGTGAACTCTGAGAGAACCGAATCACACAGTTCACACTGAAGTTATGCCTAAAGCAGAAAATTGGTTACCAGTGAGCTTTCTATTTGACAGGATACTGGTCAGTCTTCTGGAGAATGTACTACTTTTCTAGCTAGATATAACAAAGAGATAAAATTGCCTTCCAAATCTTTGGCTCCTCTTGCACTTGGACATGAAATTTGGTATCTGGTGATTGCAGGGAATAATGTTAATAATTAATTAATTGATTCATTAATAAGGCCCTTTGTGGCTCAAACTGAACAACCCAGTTCACTCAAAATATTTGAGTGGTCTGTGTAGCTGTGTATCAATTTTTGATATGATATAAGAAGTTAGGATTCTTATATTTTTCTCCTTTTTGCTACAAGTGGCGAAGACAGTGTGTAATTTCTCTGAAATTCTTCTGAATGAGCCAAAGACATTAGGGCCTGCAGGTCTGGGAACTATATGTATCATCCATGCATATGTGTCCAATGGGCTGCTGATTGCCAGACAAATGTATTATAGCGATCTCTCAGCTCCAGACACTATTGGTTTGAATGTTTGCGGCTCCCGTAGTGAAAAAAGAGGTTTCAAGTTCCACACTTAAGGTAGATTTTAAAAGAGTAGTTTACAGACATTTCGGGCATTGGTATAGATTGATTTTCTGCCCCTCCCTAACCCTGTGTGGTGGTTATTATTTTTTTTAAAGATTTTATTTATTTATTTTTGTGTAGGAGAACTGGGGTGCAGGCCAGTGGTGCAGGGGGTATGAGGGTTCACCAGAGACAGAGTGGGAAGCAGAACAGGCAGATCTACTGAAATACATGGCTGAATGGAAAAGTGGGTGAGATAGGACAGATCTGCTGTGCCATGTGGATTAGCTCCCTGGGTGGGGATTGAACTCAGTCCTTTGTGGTGATAACACTGAGACTTAACACCTATCTGCTGTTACCAATGTTGCTGGACATCATCCAATTAACCGAGGGTAAGAATGGAACAAAAAAGACAAGAGTATCAGTTAATTCTCTCTTTTCTTGACCTAGAACATTTATTTCCTGCCCTTAGACATTGAAACTCCTGGTTCTCATGTCTTTGGACTTAGACTGAATTGTATCACTTATTTTCTTAGTTCCCTGTATTGCATAGGGCAGATTGTGGACTTTTTTTGACCTTTCTAACCAAGTGAGCCAAATCTGATAATAAAATCCTCTTACATTTAGTTTATATATGCTCTTGGCTCTGTTTCTCTGAAAAACCATATCATAAATCCTCAGTACCTTAGAATGTGACTCTTTTGAAAGAAGGTGATTGCTGATGTAAATAGTTAAGATGAGGTCATATTAGGGAATGACCTGGAGTAGGATGGGCCCTACTCCACTATAAGCAATGCCCTCATAGGTAGGTAGCAGGACAAGTAAACACAGGGAGAACACCAAGCGAAGATGACCATAGGGATGGGGGTGATGCTTTTACAAACCACAAGATGGCAAAGACTGTCGACTCTCAATAGCCAAGAGGAGGCAAGAGAGAAGCATGGAATAGATTGTCCCTCATGACTCTCAGGAGGCTGTTCATGATGATACTTTGACTTTGGCCATTTAGTCTCAAGAACTGTGACACAATACATTTCTATCCTTTAAGCCAATGGGTTTGTGGTTCTTTGTTATGGTAACTATCAAAATTAATCCATGTCTCTACAGCAGACTCTGGGGAAACACCCTCCTTGGTAAGGGTATTTTATGAAAGTAGGTTGTTGGAAAATGGTGGCTATTTTCCCAAAGTCTCCAGGGTTCTTTCCCCAAATTACTAACAGGACTATTGCTTTTGCAATGTGGAATTTCTGCCAGTTACATTTTATCATATGCCAAAGTTCTCTATCACACACAGATGTCACTTTACTTCAAAGTCTGGTCTCTGCCATATTTTTGGCTACTTAATTTTTAATTTTCTGCTGTTGTTGAAGATTTTCTCAGATTGTCTAAACTAGAGTAGTGGGTTTGAACTGATTAGAGAGAAGCTTACAGTAGCTTATTCTTTACTTAAACTACTATTCGTTGCTGACCTAATATAAGCACTTTTTCCTTTAAGTTACCATGGCAAGTACAACATTCAAGAGAATAAGATCCTTGGCTTCAAATTAACATGAAATGGAAGACATGATCTATATCTATATATTTATAAAATTATAAAAGAAAATCAATTTATAAGTGCTTGAATTGAAAATTTCTTTCCAGTAATGATGGGCGGTGTTATTAAGGTCAGTCCCTGCTATGAAAATCACACTGGATAAAATATATTTTTTTAAAGATTTATTTACTTATTTATGCATAGAAGAGCTGGGGTACAGGCCAGAGGTATGAGGGTGGGGTAAGAGAATTTACCAGAGAGAGTGAGGAGCCGAACGGGCAGACTGAAACACACTGCTGAGGGGAGCAGCGGGCGAGACAGGAGAGGTCTGCTGCACCATGTGGGTCACTTCCCTGGCCAGGGAGTGAACTTGTGCTGCAGTGGCTCTAGATAGCTTCATTGTGCTGTGATTTAACCCCTTGCACCACCAGGGAAGCCCCACTGGATAAAACACTTTAAAAATGGCACTTTAAAAGCATCATGAAGATCACAAAGTACTATAGAACAATAGGCCAAATCTAAGAGTGAGTGAAACTTTGAACAAGGAAGTAAAATCCATTAATACCTTCATTCCTAAGCTCCAGTGTCTGGTTCAGAATACACAATCTTATCAGAAAAAGAGACATAATCCATTTGTGAAGGCTGAGATTCTATTTCTTGGATTGGTGCTGGAATCACGAGCTGAGAACTGCAAGTAGCCACTTAGCAAGGGAGAATATTCTAGAATGGAGCAAATAAGAAGATGGAGCTAAGATATAAGGAGAAAGAGAAACCACATCCTGAAGATATTTTAATGCCCTGGATCAAATGATGCCTGAAGTGTATATAAATCCTCTCTTTGGCTTATGTCAGTTTTATCTCCCTTGTGATGGACAAATTCTGATATAGGAGTCATCTCTCTGATGGATGTGTTTGTGGTTCTTTGTTATGGTAACCCTATCAAATCTAAGTAATTATTTGGATGGATATTTTTGTTAAGAAGAATGGCTAAATATAGAGATCTTGGAAATAACCAATATTCCTGTCTAGGAAGAGGAAAAAAAAGAACTTAATGGAGAACAGGTTATCAACAATAAGAGGTGAGAACCAGAGATTGTAACTTTTCCAGACCCAAGGTAAAAGAGGATATGTCACTAGTATAACTCTTGGCGAGCTCAAGGACCATGAGCAGTTAAAGAGGCAATTAGGTTTAAGGACAAGGTGGTATTTGCTGACATTCATGAGAGCCACACGGTTTAAAAAGCTGACTGCAAAGACGCAAGAATATACTGATGGAAAGAAGTGGACAACAACAACAAAATGCCCAGCTTTCTTGCATTAAATCTGAGAGAGAAGGAATGGAGAGAGAAATGGTACCAGCTGCTAGGCAGGGTAGCTGGAATGGAAAAATTGAAGGATAACAGTGAGTTTTTGAAGGAGGAGAAGGACTGGAAAGTTATTTGATAGGGAGGGGAAATTTAACTGAAATAAAAGTCTTCATGATAGTTAAACAAAGAGCTTATTAGTCAAAGTGAGGACTCAACTTTAGGAAACAGATTTCTCTATCAACTGTTCCAGTGATGACAAATTTGAATTCAGTTTGTTTCAGAAAAGTATATGTGTAGAAGAAAAGAAATAGTGAGTCATTATTGGTCAACATATAATTATTTATGACAGGGAGCTTCTGGTTTTTGTTTATGCATTTAGCTCTTCTGATTTTCAAAGCTATCTTGACGTAAAGGAAAGTCAACAGAACTTGCATGCAGAGTAGGACAAATGCTGGAATTTAACTATTTTTCTGACTTCTAAAG
Organism: Galemys pyrenaicus; assembly: GCA_019455555.1. Classification (NCBI taxonomy): domain Eukaryota; kingdom Metazoa; phylum Chordata; class Mammalia; order Eulipotyphla; family Talpidae; genus Galemys; species Galemys pyrenaicus. The sequence goes on from JAGFMF010011524.1 coordinate 857,706, forward strand.
AATGCATTATGGAAATGCAGATGCTAGGCAGTCACTGTTAAAAAAATCTTCAAGTGGCTCCTAGATCCTTGGTGTGGGTTAGAGGTTGGTTTACAAGTAGAAATCAGCTTCTAACGTGGCTTCTTCACATAGCAGAGTTTGCTCTGACTAAGCCTATGAAGGTGGCTTTGTTTTCTTGCCTGCTAGACTAGGGAGGAGTATCCCAGATTGTTCACAATATGTTCACAGAGCTGGAAATGGCCAAGGAAAATGGGGCTGAGGAAAAGGAAGACAGAAGGAGAGTTCTTCCTATTTGCAGGGAGAAGTGAAAGGAGGAAAGATGGAACCAAGATTCACAGTCTCACCAAATTGTAGGAAGACCTGAAAGAAATGAGTGTCATAGAAATATTAATGAAAAGTGCATACATGCACAGTATGTTCTCAGTAAATGCTGGGGCTCAAGGACAGCTGCCCTCAAATATGCCATTTTGGACATATGGATTGTTTGGAAGTAAAAGCAATTAGAACCCAGGCTGCAGAAAGCCTTTTCTTTACCTTTCCCTCACTGCCTCAGGGAGTTGAGAGAGAAGGCCTTTTTAAAGGAGGGAGATACCAACCGATTTAACTACAATAAGCATGAGCTTAACTACAATAAGCATGAGCTTAATATGGTAGACAAGGAGAGATTAGCAAAACCAGTTAATTATAATTCCTCTCAGAGTTCTATTGTTTGTTTACTGTTTGTTTTTTCTGTCTTCCTATAAGTTGTCTTCCTCCCATTTGAAGTTCTAGCCCCTAGGCCATTCATCCCTAGGTTAGTGTGACAGATAAACCCCAATTGCCTTGCTGTTGGAGAGTCTAATGTCTTTGTGGGGGTCCCTGAATTTAAATTTATTTTTCTTCTGCTAATCTGTCTAATGCCATTTTAATTATTAGACCAACCAAAAAACCTAGAAAATTAGAAGGTATTTTTTTTTTCTCCCCAAAGGAAGTAAAATATTGTTAGAAGAGAAAGCGGTATAACAAACTTAGTTTCATGATTTTGACAAAGGTGCAACGGACTTCTTGTGAAGCTCCAGGCAGCTGAAAGGGACTGTTTGGCATTTTCTCAGGCTCAGGCTCACTCGTATAAAAGCTTGAAGATGCAGCCCAGGTTTTTCTTTATCCAAGGTAAATATCTTGAAATTCTCTGTAATTCTTCCAGTGCATCCTGAAAGGCTTACTACCCACATCCTGAGGGTGGTTGCCATTGACTGCATTTCTTTTCTATCTTCACTGAAATGTTCAATCAGTCCAATGTTAGAACTAACTAGTTCCTTCTTTCTGATAAAACCCTCTCCAAGGGAAGGGCTGCCATACCAGTTGAATGCAGCTCAACCAAGCAGATCCGGTTAGAAGGGGGAGGGCACCACGACCTTAACCAGCTCAGTGTTCAGAAATAAAGTAAAATCTCTGATTCAGAACACAAGATGCACATTCAAGAAAGAGTTGCTTTCTGCTGAGACAAGTGACACAACTCTGTGACAGATCTTGTTTCTCAAAATGCATTAGGGGTAAGCTCTGGGGAGTATGTCTGTCTCCATGCAAGGCAGTGGTAGTGTTTATATGTGAGCATCTAGTGGTGTAATACTTTTTATTAATTTTCATAGTTTTTTGAACAATGTTGGAAAGTCTCTTTGGGAGCTCCAGTGAAGAGGGGGTATATTATGAGGAAGGTCCTATACTGTTTCATATTGAGGCTTTAAACATGTGAAAAAAAATATTGGCAATTTAGCAAGCAAAAAAATTTTTTAAGATAGTGATTAACCTGGTCTGTAAATAAAAATCATTTGGCAGTATCTTAATAGTGTCAATACTACTAAAAGTAAACTGCTTTCCATAGTTTAAAACCTCAGTCAAGCCCCCAAAGCCTTGTCTTTTCATTGGTCAAAATTGTGTTCCTCTTTTAGAGATCTCCTTACCCCGAAGCCTTGCGTATGTCTCTTGCAATAGCACATCTCAGGTCCCCTGGATTTCATTAATTTTTCTTTCCCAGACCTCTGTCACTTTTATTCCTATCTGTATATTCTACATCCCAGCAAACCTTGCATTAGATTTGCCTGTGTGTTTGTCTTTTCCATAAGTCTCTGAGCCACTGGAGGATTCTCATTCATCTTCATATTCCCCATTACATTTGTCTAGGCACAGAGATTTGTAGACACAAAATCCTAAATAAATGTTTGCTTTCCTGAATTTTTAGAAGCCATAATTTTACGCAACAGAACATGGTTGAGTAAATAGTCCTTACGATGAAAATAAAACAGGTAACTCTAATAATCAAAAGTATTTAGTTAGGGAATGCTTTTGTGGGGTTAGACTCTTCAAAGCATTGGATAGACTTTTCTCTGTGTGCCTAGAGAAGGTCTCTTGTCACTTTGAAGTCAATTGGCACCCGAAGAGCTTCAAGAAGTCTATTGTTGTAACTGAACAAGGTAGATTGTTTTGAATTGAGAGCAGTGAGGGCCTTGGGGCTGAAATGTTTTCAGTCCTTGCTGCAGTTCTTTACCCTTCCTAATTAAAGAAGCAATCACAGCTTCCCTTTTTATGACAGAGAATGTAGTTTGGAGGGATGATCCAGGTGGAAGTTCACTGGTGACTAAGTTCTTTCAATATGTTAATGTCTTTTCTCTCAGAGTGAAGGCCAGGTGATCCCCTTCTTGTCTGTTTTTCCTTCTCTCCTTTACACCTCAGGGCACTAAACAGAGAATAAATATCTGTAGCCTGCTCCATTATTCTTTAGAATTTATAATCCTGTAAATTCTACATATGATGTCATTAAACTTTACCCTTTTATGCCACTGATCGGCTTGATGTTAACTTACTCATCTGTTTGATCTTAAGTGAACCTACATGGGGTAGGGGAATTTTTCCCTGTGCTCTGTGAATTTCACCTATTTAGTGAAATAACAGATCACAAAAATCATGTAGTAAATAACGGCAACCCTGTTTGGGGATTGGCAGAGAATGCCGATAGCCTTGCCACCAACTTTTGAGAAAACAGTTGACTACAGCATCACCTGGCAGGAGACTGGAGGGTAGGCTTTCAAAAAAGTCCCCCTGAAGATGGTGCTTTGCGCCAGATATAAGGAATTGGGGACATAAAGAAAGTATAAAAAATGCAAGTTGGTAGATTCTGGTCAGCTGCTTTCTACTGAATTATGTATAACTTGATTTTGGGTTCAGAATTACAAGAAAACTGAGCACACTTTGATTCTGAATATTGTCCATTTACCCATGAGCTGGGCATCTTAGTTCCTTTTTCCTGTGGCAATTTTCTCTCCAGGTAATGAGAGCTTACCTTGAGGACAATGAACATTCTTCTGGACTGGCATTCTGAAGCACAACTTGTTAATTTATGAAAAAACTGGTTTTTTTTTTTCCTTGTTTAAACAGGGTATGGGTATTTTTGTTCCATGTTTCACTCTCACAAGTCTGGCTGTTCTTGAGAGATAAGCAGAAACAGGAAAGTGCATTCCCTGTCTGTATTCTGTCTTTCTATTAAACTTCCTCTATGTCTGCTGTGAATGCTCCAGCTACTGTTGGAAACCAATAATAGTTTCATGGCAGCTCCAGGGTAGCTCAAGCACTGTTGATCTGTTTGAGGGATTCAGGGCCTTTGACATATCTTCATCATTTTGTGTAACTGTTGGGTGGACTTTACTCCCCTAAGTCTGTGCGACTTAGATGGTCACTAGAACCTTTTACTTCTAGGTTCCACACTTTCCACATCTCTCCTTACTTTCAATTCAGAAGATTTTTGAAATTGTTTAGCAATTGTGTCTTAGAGTAAAAATGCAGCACATTTGCATGGAATTTTTATCACATGAATACATGTGGGACTGGTTGTTTAGCATCATGGGAAATCATCAGGCTAGTTTTATTTCCCTCTGGTCATGAACAGTAATAACAATTGACTTTAATTCAGTTCAATCTACTGTAGGTTATACAAGACTGGATAAGAAAAGACTCTTGGAAACACAGTACTCTTGTGAATGTCCCCATTCAAAGTCCTGAAACTTATAATGTTACCTTGTATGGCAACAAGGACTTTGCAGATGAGGTTAAACTAGGGACTTTGAGATAAGGATATTGTCATGTGTATTAACTAGATGGATCCAATGTAATGACAAAGGTCCTCAAAAGAGGGATGCAAGAGACCAGAGTATGCAGAAGTGATATGATGATAGCATCAGACTGTGGGGGGAGGTATGAAGTGGGCCATGTGATTGGCAGTGCCAGCCGACTTCCAGAAGCTGGAAGAGGCCCCCCTGGATTGTCTGGAAGGTACCAGCGCTACTACCCACATCTTGATTTTAGTCTCATAAGATTCATTATAGGCTTCTGAACTCCAGAATTACATGAGATTGAATTTATGATTTTTTAAAATTGTGGTAAAAGACACATAACATAAAATATGCCACTTTAACCATTTTGATTACATACTTTAGTGGGATTAAAAATATAAATATTGCTGTGCAGTCATCACTACTATCATAAATTATTTATATTTATTTACAATATTGATTATAGTTCCCATGATGTACATTATAGTCCCAAGATTTATTTATTTTATATCTGGAGGTTGATTCCTTATCAACCTTATCTTATAGTCTCCTACCCTCCCCTCCCCTCCTACCCTCCCTCCCCTCCCCTCCCTACCATCAATTTGTTCTTTGTGTCTAAGTGTTTTGTTTTATTTGTTAATTTATTTGCATTTTAGATCCCACATGTAAGTGAAATAATATAGTATCTAGCTTTCTCTAATTTATTTCACATAGCTTAATGCCCTCAAGGTCCACTCATGTCACAAATGGTGAAAGTTGGGTGTTGAAATCTCCCACAATATATGTATTTTCTCCAATGTCTGTTTTCAGATTTGAAAGTGTCTTATGTATTTTGATGCTCCTTCATTTGGTGAATATATTATTGATGAGTGTATGTCTTTCTGAAGTATTTCCCCTTGTTCATTTTATAGTGTCCATTCCTATCTCTTCTCACTTTTTTAGCTTCAAGTCTATTTTGTCTGATGCAAGTATGGCTGTCCCTGCCTTCTTTTGGGTGTTAATTTGCTTGTTTTCCAACCTTTTACTTTCAGAGTATGTTTGTTTTTGGAACTTAGGTGAGTTTCTTTGAGGCACCAGAAGGTTGGATTCTGTTTCACATTCCAGTATGATACTCTGTGTCTTCTTATTGGTGAGTTCAGTCTACTGATTTTAGAGTGATTTTAGAGTGTGGAAGTCTTTTACTTCCAGTCTGGTCATATTTTTTGTGGTTCTAGTCCATTTTTTTTTTTTTTGGTATGTTCATTCCTTGTGGCTCAAATCTCTAAGATTCTTTTAGTATTTCTTTTTTTTTTTTTAAAGATTTATTTATTTATGCATACAAGAACTGGGGTACAGGCCAGAGGTGTGCGGGGTGAGAGGATTCACCAGAGGCAGAGTGGGTAGCAGAACAGGCAGATCAACTGAAATACACTGCTGAGGAGAGCAGTGGGCGAGTCAGGAGATGTCCGCTGCGCCATGTGGGTCCCCTCCCTGGCCGGGGATCGAACTTGCACTGCTGTGCTGTGGATGATTCACAGTGTGGCGCTCAACCTGCTGCGCCACCAGGGAGGCCCCTCTTTTAGTATTTCTTTTGGGGGTTAGAAATTGCAAATTCCAAAGATTTTGTCTCCTTCCCCTTTTTCTTCAAGTGGCTTTTCAAATCTTCCTTTTACTTCATCATGAATTCGCTGATCAGGTTTTCATCCAACATGTCTTTTTCTTTCTTAAGCACGATGGGTGGCTTCATCTCCTTTCTTGCCAATGTTGGGGGACCTGAGAAAAGAGTGGGTTTTATATTCTTTTTGTAACTTTTACACAGTTATTTGTCTGCAGCACTGGATTTGATCTGAGCAGCAGTGGCCTGAACTGCATTCCTGAACCCGGGGCTCCCAACGCCAGCCCACAGGCTTCTTTTTACTTACTCTTTGCTGCATTCAACACCTACAAGGGATCAATTTCTTGTCAAATAACTGGTCAAGTTGGTTAGTGACCACACAACTGAAATCCTCCTATAAATGCCCAAGTAGATGGTAGCTCAAAGGAGTGTTTTCCCACGAATTACAGCAGTCAAGATGAGCTGAGGTTACATATCTGCTTCAGCTCTTTCCACAGGATGGCTGGGCTCATAGAGCTAGTTTTTTCCCTTAAAGACCAGTTAAGACTAGAAATGGGATGTGCTGAATAAGAATAGAAAATAGCCTTCATGTGATTCCCTGTCTGTATTCTGTCTTTCTATTAAACTTCCTCTATGTCTGCTGTGAATGCTCCAGCCACTGTTGGAAAACTATTTAATGCTAATCAGAAGTTCTTCTCTGGAAGTAATTATAAAACTCTTGGTAGAATTGTCAATGTTATCACAGGATCAGAGGGGACAGTTTGACATTTCAAAAAGGAGTATGTTTTATTTTTTACCATTTTGGTTGCAAAGACCATGGATTATAGACTCAATCAAGTTAGTCTGTGGAATTAACATTTATTATAAGTGGAAGATGACTGTTAAGTCTGGCAAGCATGAATTTGCTCCATACTGCTGGGATGAAAGGAAATAAATATTTTTTGTTTTTGCTTTTCTAGGTCCTATATTTGTCTTGGTCCCCACTTGTCAGAGTTGGTAGGAAATATACAGCTAGTCACAGTTGGGCTTTAAGAACCTGGGAAAAAGTTCCCCAAACACAGGCTCCAATGTGCATGAACATGTCTGCTTGTATTGCATCAGTTTCCCCTTGCCAAAATAATCACACAGCCAAGCCCAGAATCACAAAGCCATGAATACTGAGAGGTGGGTTCTTTGGGGGTAATATTTTAGTCATTCAGTGTAGACTGGCCAAGCACATCTTTTTATAACAGTTCAATACAGGTGAACTTTTTCAGTCATGCATTTTAATACTATTTGGTGCCTACTGCCTCTGTGTTCTGTTAAAGCCTGAGTGCCAGAGATAGAAACCTTGTGGGTTTTATTCAATGCCATGCTACTATAAAAAGGCACAGGTCCTCTGGGTCAAGTAGAAAGTGGCCAGATAGATTATTAAGTACAAACACGTACAACCTAGCTACCCTGTGAGTATTTTTTCTTAGACTTAGAAGCCTTAGGTTGGACACTTCTAAAGCAGAATTTAGAAAGAAGTTGGACACAAAATTTTTTCCGTGCTGATGGAGGGAGGTCAGATCAAGTTACAGTTGTGTGAAAATTAATTTTCAAGAGGTCATGAAGTCAGAGAGAGTCAGGAAGTCAACTAGCAAACCACAGGGTTCAACGTGTCTTGCATGTCCAAGGGGAAATTTTGTTGCTTCCATACTCCAGAGGGAAGAAGAAAGAGACTCCTCTTAGTTCAGCCAATGAGAGAATGCCATAAACCAACAAACGAACAGCTATTACACCTTAAAAAGAGTTGACTCCAGTAAACGCTGGTTACAATATCCCTTCTAAAATCTATATAAGGTGGCTTGACTTTTGTTCTGGAGAAGGGTGTGTATTATGTCTTTTCAAGGGACTGTACTTGCCAAATTGCCTTTTTGCTGTTTTTGAATAAACCCATTCTGTTGGTGAAGTGACTGGTCATTTTTGTCTGAGGTCAACAGGAGCATCAAATCGAATGGCAGAGTGAGGTCCACAGCACCTTTTCAATTTCAGTTTCAATTCCACAGCACAATCCCCTCATCAAACTGCTTTTGGGATGTTCATTTAGGTCCCCAATAGGTTCCTAACTGAAAAAGAGAGATTTTTCTCTTTGTCTAGCATTGTGTTCCACCTCGCCCATGAAATCATGACATAGATTGACTGATGTCATCATCTCTCCAAGTTTTTTTACCAATGATAGTTGTTTGAGAAAAAGCACAGTGGAGTGGACAGAATGTAGGCTTTAGGATAAAACAGTTATGTATGGGAATTTTGGCTCTGCTGCTTCTTATCTTATGGGTCTTGACCAAGTTGCAAAACTCCCATGAGTCTCAGTTTTACTATTTACAAAATACTTAAAATATTATCTCCCTTGAAGGCTTTTAATAACATGAATAGAATTACCTTCTTCCCCTGGTCCCTTCCTGAACCTGCTTTCCCATCCCCTACAGTTTGTCACCCACTGACTGATATTCAGGATTCTTAGAACAACAGACACAGGACTTAAGAAAGACATATGTGGTATTGCTGTGTAGAGACTGAACAAGAAACACTTTGGTTACACTAGATTAAAACAGATATTAATCTTGGGAAAGAAAAAGCATTTTAAAATAGTTTATTTTTAAAATCTTGGTTCCCAAGCCACTTTTAAAAATAATTTATTTTTTATTTATATCTTTTATATCATTGTGTATTTCCTGTAAAATTCCCACCACCAGTTCACCCATGAACCATCACCATAGTCCCAAGCCACTTTTATTTGTAGTTTATTAAGTGCAAAAATAAGCATAAAATAAGAATAACATGTTTCAAAGTTTATATTTGCTGACATGTGATGATAAGTATTCACCTATATATAAGTACTCTAGACCTTGCTTGTACGTGGCTGGAAAATACAGATAAAATTGGAACCACTTATGTGAATGTACAGACTACTATTTTGATATGGAAATAGTACAGTGATTTTTTTACTTTATTTCAGTTTTTATTGAAGAATAAACTGGAAAGATTTTTATGCTTTTGATGCTGATAGATTGCAAACTGCAGAAGTTAAGATGCAAATGGCAAAGTAGATATGCTTTAGTATGATAGATTGAAACTCATTAACTAATTTTGTAGAAATCATTTCTCTAAGTGCTTTGTCCACGTATTCCAAAATCTACTCAATCCTGTATCTTGTATCTATATTGCTGCTCTTGTAGCTTTAAGAACTCTTACCTATTATTTATTTAAAATAGCTTTTTCCTCATATTTATATTTGCATTAATATGGGCTCCTTTTGATATTATAAAAATTTCTTTTCATTATTTCATTCCCAAATGGAGTGGCTCCTAATTAAGAATCATTAATATGGCATTATGTTGTAGAAGCATTGAAACTGAAAATGAAAAATGACTTATCTAATAAAAAATATTTTAGAAAATTTTGAACATAAGCATTTAATAGTATACCTGGAACATTTATCTTTCTTATTTATTCATTAGTTTCTACTGGATAACCTCCCCTATTCTGGATGATTCTCAGTATTTTCTAATGTATTTGTATTTGAGAAGTCTATATAGATTGGTCAATTTTTAATGTTTCTCCTGAAAAATTATTTATTTCTCCTGCACATTTTACTTACGGTGCTGCTCTAGCACCTTGCAGGTTGTTATGAACTGAATGTTTGGGTTCCCTTGAAGTTCACATATTGAAACCTTAACCCCCAAGGTGATAATATTAGGAGGTAGGGTCTCTAATATTAGTAGAGTAGGGTGAGATGAGGTCTTGAGGCTAAAACCCCATAATAATAAAGAATTAGTGTTCTTGTATGAAGAGTGAGAGAGTTTGCTTTCTTTCTCTCCCTGATGTTAAGATGCTATGAAAACGCAGCTATTCACACACATTCAGAGGTCTCCTGCCAGGGACCAAGTCAGGGAACAACATGATCTTCAACTTCTCAGCCTCCAAAATAGTTAGAAACAAATGTCTTTTATTTAAGACCCCCAGTATTTTGTCCCAGCAACTGGAGCTGATTAAGAGACAGAGTTTTCTCTTCTTTATAATGAAAGCTGGACTTGCTGAGCTCTGGTTGACTCTTCTGGTAAGTGGAATTCAGCTGCAAAGCAAGAGAGAGTCTTAGATGAAGTTGTTTAGCCAGGTGGGAAGGAGAACAGAGGGATGGTACACATCTGTGAGCATCTGGGAAGGGTAAAGGTGTGGGTAACATGGACATTCTTGGACAAAAACCTGTACAATGATCCAGAATTAGCATATCAAGAAATATAACACTATTTGCTCCATTAATGAGTCATCCATTTGTTTTGGTATTATAGTCATTGGTCTTTTCAGTATCTTTCTATGATTGATAGTACCATTAATTAATGTCATAATTTTGCAAGTAAATTTTTTAAAGTTGTTATATTGAGACTCTAATGAACTTCCAAATGAGAACATCTGTTGTTTTCCTATTATCCACAAGTTTTGTTTATATTAAAAATAGAACTATCAGATTTGCTGGAGATAGATTATTAATTTTATGAATGCATGATATTATTTTCCTATTATTTCAATAGCAGTTCTAAGCCCCAGGGAACTAAATCAAAGAAGTAGAGAGCTCCTTTTTCTCCCTCCATTTTCTAATATCTCTCTCTGTCATTATTTTTATGTGGCCAATAAGGCCCGAGTTCAGCAATATTGAACTCCCTTATAAATTTGAAGGGGGTATATTGATTTAAATAGTCCAATCCATCTTAAGAGTGGAGATAAACAATGAAAGGACAATTATTAAATTGTCAATAGTGCTAGTCCCTTGGATAGTGAACTGGAACTTGGTTTCATGCAGAATTTGCCACTTAACATTATAAATTTGTATTGATAAATAGTTTCAGCCCAATATTTTCTTTTTCTTTTTTTTTTAATTCAAACAGTTATCCCTGAAGGGATTAGCTATAAGGGAGATAGTTTTTCTAATTGCAGATTTATGTAGATGAAATTTTGGAAGAATCCATGGTTTATTCAAAGGTGATGTAAACCATATGTAAGATGGACCCTCAGGATTTGATGGTGAAATGAAACTAGAAAAATTACCTTTAGAGATAATTTGTTACTGACAACACTAGGAAGAAGGCCTTTTAAGTCACATGAAAAATTCTCAAGGAGGTAATATGAATATAATTTAATATACTTGGTCTAATTAGTGATGACATTTATTAATATCATCAAGTTAGGAGGGTGATATTCTCCATGGATACTGGAAAAGAAATAAGGAAGAGTATGGATTTTTCAACATTTTTTGAGTATAGTACAATTCTGGAGGATTTAGAAATATTTTTTCTAGGTGAGAGAGTAAAAATTTGTCATAAGAATATATATCTTACAGATCCATTGCTACTGTAAATATATAATTTTGGTCTTTTGGTTTGTGAATATGAATCTTGGTACTTTAGTCACAATTCTCTTGTGAGCAAGTAGTGGAAGTCAACACGGACAAGCTTAGGCAGAATAAAAAGTTCTTATGGTCTCTCTGAGAAGCTTCTGCTTATGTGACACAGGCAGTTACACTGGGTCCCATGATAAGAAGACCTTGGGGTTTAAAGCTCAAGGGACAGGATTTTGACATTTATGATTTTATCTCTGAATTTGTATTTTGTAAGCGAAATCTCATGGGACAATGGATTGTGAGCCAAAGGATTGGAGCTTTGGCCCTCAGATTGCTGCTTGAGAGAACAGGGTATGTTCTCCGTCACTTCCCTGGGCCAGGGGGATTGTCATATTTAGCAAAAATTAATAAGCCCCCCAAAAAGAAAATAAAAAACAAAACTGGAGGCCCAGTTATATTTGAATTATAAACAATGCACCATTTTAAAGCATGGATATGCCACCAAATAATGCATGACACACTGCAAAATGAATTTGAATTATATTTATATTTGAATTATATTTGAATTATAAACAATGTGCCATTTTAAAGCATAGATATGCCACCAAATAATGCATGACACACAGTGCAAAATGACTTATTATTTATCTGAAATACAAATTTTGCTCAGTGGTCAGTATCTTTTTCTTTTTTTTAAAGATTTTATTTATTTATGCATATAAGAGCTGGGGTCTAGACCAGAGTCCCAGGAGGCAAGAGGATTCACCAGAGACAGAGTGGGGAGCAAAACAGGCAGATCAATGGAAATACACTGCTGAGGGGAGCAGTGGGCAAAGCAGGAAAGGTCTGCTGTGCCATGTGAGTCCTCTCCCTGCCTGGGGATTGAACTTGCATCACAGCAGCTGCAGAAGCCCCCCAGTGCGGGCACTCAACCTATTGTGTCACCTGGGAGGCCCAGTGATCAGTATCTTAATGAATTCTCTTGCCCTGCTCAGCACCTCTGTGCCCTCTGTGGGAGGTGGGCCTGGGTAGGGGTTGGGCACATGTGGTTTTGTTGTAGAGCAAGAGCTATCTGTTCACTTCAGACTGGGGGCACTGTGTTTTTGGTGAAGGTGAACCTGTCACTTAGCTTTTATTTGGATACACGAGGTATCCTGGCTCAGAAGTTGAAATGCTGCTGGGGTACTCCTGTCCATGGTGGGAGGAGAGGTGCCAGTTTGGGTCTTTGCTGTGGAGATCTACAAGTCCTTGTCCTGGCCCAGCATCTTGGTTGTCAAGGCTGCCTTCCAGGAGCTCCTTGGGAATGGTCATGATGATCTTTTCCTGCTTCTGCTTTTCTTGCAAGAACAGCAAGGGTCACTTGGAACAGTAGGACAAAAATACCCATTTTAAACAAGTTAAAAAACCCCCTGATCTTTCATAAGTTGACAAGTCATTTTTTAGAGTGGCAGTCCCAGAAGGCTTTTTGCTAAGCTTGAGGTGACGTCTCATGAGCAAAAATAGCCATGGAAGGTGGAACTAAGACGCCTGATCCATGGTTCAATGGACAACCTTCAGAAGTGATCTGGACCCAAGTTTGAGTCATTTCATGATTCAGCAGAAAGCAGCTAATCAGACACCACCAACTTACATTTTTTGTGTTTGTCCTTCAACCCCATTAATACCCCCCACATTCTGAAGCTCTGGGAGACTGATTTGAGCCTTGCCTTCAGTCTCTTGCCAGGTGAGCTTACATTAAACTATTTTTTTTCTCAAAATCTCTTCACTTCTTCACTAGTTTTTGACTTTTCCCTATGGGGTAATGAGCCCACAATTAGCAGCAATAGGCAATCCTTGACTTGTAACAGGGGGCTCCCCAGGGAAACGGGAGGTTTCAGGTTCCCTGCCCCACTTAAAGAAGGGTAAAGCTGGGCCCTCCCTGGTGGTGCAGTGGGTTAAGCAATGCTCTATGAAGCAAACAGCAGCCAATGCAGCATGAGTTCGATTACTGCCGCCGGCCAGGGAGGGGACCCACATGGTGCGGCAGACCTCTCCTGCCTCGCCTGCTGCTCCCCTCAGCAGTGTACTTCAGTCAATCTGCCTATTCTGCTCCCCACTCTGTTTCTGGTGAATCCTCTCATATCCCATGACTCTGGCCTGTATTCCAGCTTTTGTATGCATAAGTAAATAAATCTTTAAAAAAAAAAAGAAGGGTGAAGCTGAGCAGGGTGGAGAGCTGGTGAGGAGACTGGGGAAGAAAGGAAGAAGGAGATCTGGAGGAGGCATATGGAGCAGAGAGACATGTGAAGAAGCTGCACTTACATTTTGGTCTTGGACTAGTTGAAACAGATATGGGTGAAAGACCCATGGGGAGGTTAACAATGGCAGCTTTGATTTTGTTCTTTTCTTCTAGTTGTGTTGGGCCCCTCCTCTCCTTTCCTATGGATCCCCACTAGGAGGTACTGTAGATTTGTGGTAGACTTTTGGGCCTCAGTGGCCCTGCATTGAGCCAATAATTCTCTCTCTCACTTCTTTATGAACCTTTGAGTTTCATATCAGATCATAGCTTCCAGGAGCTTCCAGACTCATTCATTAATGGCCAAGACCAAAAGAGAAATTTCCAGTTTGAATGATATTGGGACAAAGTTTGATTGTTCTACTGTATGGTTTACTGTGTTGCTTTAGGTAGCTTCAGCAAAGCAAAACAAGGCTTCTGAATTTATCTCCCTGTTGGCAGGAGAGAGTTGGGGTGTGTGTAGAACCAACTTCTTTGTTATTGCAAATCAATGGAAGATCATTTCATTTTTCTACTATAATGTGATTTTCCTACATTTAGTTAGTATAACTCTTTTTCCTAAGGCTCTTTCACCTCTGAGCTATAAAACACAACTTATTTTTTGAATGTACAAAGTTTCAGGCAGGGTTCCCACTATGCTGTGATTCTTGCAAAATTCCTCTGCATCTCAGCCTGAGGGAACTTCTGCAAGCCAGACTCTCTTAAAACATACAAACCTGCTTACTCTTAGAGCTCCCCTCACATTAGGTTTGGGAGGCTCTCAGATATGCAAATTAGTATTAATCTCTCCATTTATTCTTCCATTTGTACATTCAGTAAATATATAGTATGTGCCTAGGGGCTAACGCTCACTCAGGGGGATAAACCTGTAAATCTTATTAAAACTACTTAAAACTAGTAAAACCAAAGCAGAAACATGAAAGATGGAGTGCTGCCTCTCTCCTTTACTCCTTCTCTTCCTTTCATTCTACTCTCTATTTTCACAATTTAATTTTCTTTTTTAGAATTCACATATTAGAACAGTATTTATCTTTCTGTCTTATTTACTTTTTTGGATATAATGTCCTCAAAATCCAACTATGTTATCACAAATGGCAGGCTTTCCTTTGTTTTCATGGCTGAATAGCATTGCAGGTATAAATCTTAAATCTTATTTATCTAGTCATCTATTGACATATACTTAGGTAATTTAAAATTTTTTTTTAAAGATTTATTTATTTATGCATACAAGCACTGGGGTACAAGCCAGAGGTGTGTGGGGGTGAGAGGATTCACCACAGAGAGCAGGGAGCAGAACAGGCAGATCAACTGAAGTACACCGCTGAGGGGAGCAGTGGGCACAGCAGGAGAGGTCTG
>JAGFMF010011524.1:872424-884738 GCA_019455555.1 Galemys pyrenaicus
TGGTGCACTGGTGAGATGGTGATGGGGAATACATGGGGATTACAATTAATGGCAAGTATATGTAAATTTTAAAATATTTTAATAAAAAAAAAGGAAAAATATATATTTTTTGAAAATGCTATTGGTTTACATCATTGTAAGCACTTTGGAAATATAATATCTCTCCTTTCAGATGTAGTCAAGTAGCACACCCACACCCAGGGTCCCATAGTTTTCCACCACAATCTGTTGTGTTCTCCCCCACCCTACTCTTATTATTTCCTCTTCCCTGATGCCTCTGGGTCTTTCAGTTCTATGATCAGCTTTCAAGAATGGTTTAAATGTTTGTCTTTGTCTGATTTCTCTATATTCCACATATAAGTGAAACCATCTTATATTTATATTTCTCCTCTGGTTTATTTCACTTAGGATAATACCTTCCAGTTCTATTCATATTGCTACAAATGGCAAGGGTTTATCTTTTATGACCACTGAGTAGTATTCCTTTGTGAATATATACCACATCTCGTTCCATTCATCTTTTCTAGGGCATTTAGCTTGTTTCCATACCTTGACTATTGTAACTAGTGCTGCTATAAACATAAGAATGCAGGTTTCTCTTTTAATTAGAAGTTTGTATTCTTTGGGTAGGTAAGTAGGAGTGGAATTGTTTCATCATATGGAAGATCCATTTTGAGGAGCAGCTACACTTTGTTTCATAGGGGCTGACTAGTTTACTGAACGTAATTTTAGCTGTGGTTTGTTTTAATTTGGTCTTTATTATGTTGAAATATGCTTCTCTATACCAAATTTATTTAGGACTTCACCTTAAAAGTATAATGTATTTTATTGCATGTCTTTTCTGCATCTAACAAACTGATCATATGATTTAATCTTTTATTCTCTTAATATGATGTGTTACATTATTGAGCTATTCTCACATCCCAGGAATAATTCCGTTTGATCATGGTGCATTTTCCTTTTAATGTACTACTGAACTAAGTTTGCTTAGATTTTGTTGGGAACTTTTACACCTGTTTTCCCACTACCATTTCTTATAACCCATTAACTCCATTTCCTTCCACCCCTCTTAACCTCAGAAACCTCATGTCATTTAGAAGTGTTCTCTAGTTCTTAAAAGTATTTCATTTTGTTGAATTGTCTGTGATATAATTGTATGATATTTGACTTGGAAATACTGATGATCTTTTCTACCCATAATTTCATTATACTTCATCAATTTGCCATAATGGTAACATTTAATCATTCCTTATGGCTGAATAATATTCCATTGTGTGGATATACAACATCTACATTTTTACTTTTTAAAATTGTATTATTTTTTAATTGACATTGATTTAAAACATTGCATATGATATAGGGGCATAGATTTGAGCCCCTTCTGAGATGTGTTACCTTACCACATTTATCACCAAATCACCCATAATCCCCTACCATATTCCATTGATTCTCTTCTCCCTCTTTTCTCTTTACTATCTCCCTACTCCAGCATCCTTAATTCTACAATCAGATTTTTAGGGTTTGTTTTGGTTTTAGTGATATTTTGAATATTTTCTAAGTTTCTTTCTTTATTTTTACTCTTTCTTCTCCTCTAGTGAATTTTGCTTCATTTTTTCCTGCATTTTCTAGTTCCTTAAGGTATAAGTTTAGATTATTTATTAGAAATCATTATTTCTTTATGTAGGTTTATTTTTCTATATCCTTCCCTCTTAGTACTGATTTTGTTATCCCATAGATTATGGCAGCTTGTGGCTTAATTTTCATAACTCTTGAGATAAATTTTAAATTTCTCTTTTAACTACCTCATTAACATTTTTGTAATTTAGTTTTTGTAATGTACTTTAGTCTCCACATAATAGAATTTCCCCCCCACTTTCTATTTGTGGTTGATTTCTTGTTTGATACCATTCTAGTCAGAGAATATACACTATATGATTTCCATCTTCATGAATTTATTAAACTTTTTGTTGTGACCCATCATGCACTCTATCCCAAGAATGTTTCAAGTGTACTTAAGAAGAATGTGTACTCAGCTTCTTTGGTGTATAGTGCTCTGTAAATGTCTAACAAGCCCATCTGGTTTGATCCTTGTTTTAGATTATTGTTTCTTGTTGATTTTCTGTCTGGTTATTCTTTCCACTGATGTAATGGTATATTGAAGTCCTCTAGCTATGCTGTGTTGCTGTCAATGTCCGTTTTTAGATTTTTTAAAAATTGTTGCTTTATATATTTTGATGCTCCTTCATTTGGTGCATATGTATCGATGGGTGTTATTTCCTCCAGATGCATTGATCCTTTAATTATTTAGTGGTTCATCCCTGTCTCTCATTATCTTTTTAACTGGAAGTCTATTTTATCTGATCTAAGAATTGCTGCCCTTACATTTTACGGTACCATTTGTTTGTAGGATTATTTTCCAATCTTTTACTTTGACCCTATATTCATGTTTGAAAATCTGATCTCCTAAAGACTGCAGATACTTATATTTGTTTTCTGATCCAATCAGCAACTCTGTCTTTTCATTGGTGAGTCTGTTCTACTTTACATTGTGGATGATAATTGATGCATGGAGCTTGTTACCATCATTTTGTTTTTAGTTTTCTGGTTCAATTTATTATTCAACTTTGTTTTTGTTAAATATCTTCAGTTTAGACCAGAGAGTTCCTTTCAACATTTTTTTTTATATATATTTAAAATATTATACTTTATTAACAACTTTGGGAAGAAAGACAAAGTATCCTTTAGGAATGTGTCGTATAGTTCTGTTGCATTGAAACTTCTATCAGGGATTTTGTTGTTGTTGTTCCATCACTGTGGTATCAAGGGAGCAAGGTAGTGGGGCACTGAAAAGTCTTC
Source organism: Galemys pyrenaicus (assembly GCA_019455555.1). Taxonomy (NCBI): domain Eukaryota; kingdom Metazoa; phylum Chordata; class Mammalia; order Eulipotyphla; family Talpidae; genus Galemys; species Galemys pyrenaicus. The sequence continues at coordinate 875,281 of JAGFMF010011524.1, forward strand.
TCTAGTGAGCATCAAGGGCCAAGCTTCCACAGTATTTTGTGTACCTAATTCGTATGGCAGGGACGCACAGTGATTTCTTACCTTACATCAACTCCTTGACCAAAATGTCTTGTATATTTTCATGACAGTCTTAGCCTCTAGAATGTGGCTGAGTACTAGATGCAGCATTGGGTGAGGGTGATAGTTAAGACAGATCCTAAAACATGAATTATTCTCTTGATTTTTCAAGTATGAGGGCTTACCCTGGGGCATTTGCTCATTCTTTTGATGTCTCAGTGATTAGGCTCTGGTTTTGAAAGCATTTAGTTGTCCTAGTTTGGCCCTGGATGGGGCTAAGCAGGCATTTTGAATATCACAACTTAAGGCTGTGAATAGTAGCCTCTTCCCTGAGGATGCACAGGTTATCCAATCTGGCTCTCCTATAGGTTCAGGTTCCAACTGTTCTAGACTAGGAGGCCCAGGCTCAAGTAAGTAATCATCACTCTAAATCTTTATTCTTCTATTTCCCTGGAAGAGCACCCTCTATCTACACTCTGCCCCTTTGCATCTCCTTCTCTAGAACAGTGCAAGGTCTCCAAAGTCTCTGATATGGGAATGTTCCCCTGAATTAACAACAACAGAGGAACCCCATACAGCAGCCATATCCTTCTCTTGTAGGTTGTCACTGCAAACACAGATTGATTTTAACTTTCCTACCATTTTTGCTGCACTGTTGCTCTAGTGTAAACTGTGGTTGTTCATTTGTTTTTCAAAAGTTGCTGACTTTGTTCTGATGTCATTGTGAATATATGAAAGACCCGAATGCAGTGTCTTCATGCTGTCACCATCTTGTTGGACTCTTCTTTTGCACCTTAATTTAACTTGAAACTTCCCTGTGACGGTAACAAAAGCAATTCACAAGCAATGAAACATCAGTGATAAGATTCATTTAAGTTCATAGTACCATGAAATGTGAAACTTTTTTCTTGGGGAGTGAAGCTAATATAAATGGTACTTTGTTTTAAATTTAAATTTTCAGTTGTTCATTGCTGGTGTATTAGAAATCAGTCGACTTGTACTTCAATGTAGTATCCTGTAATTTTGACCTAATAGCTCCTTAGTTCTAGGAGGGTTTCCCCTCCCTTAATACCAAGATAAGCTTGGTATTAAGATGAGGCAATTAAATTAAATTATGAGATAGAGTCCATTAAAATGGGTCCATTAAAGTGTCCTTATACATGCAACTCCAAAGAACTACGTGAGAATACAATGAGATGACAATCTGCACTCTGGAAGAGGGACCTACTAGAAACTGACATACTGATACCCTGATCTTGGACTTTCATTCTCCAGATTGTGAGAAATAAACTTCTGTTGTGTATAAGTCACAAGTCTGTTATAGCAGACTGAATTGGTTTAGATACTTTCCAATCAGAATATTATTTATTTTTCTTGTCATTCTTATTGCTTTAACTATGATTTCCAGTCTTAAATAAATAGGAGTAGTAAGAAGCAACATCCTTAACTTGTTCCTGACATACAATAAGTAGTTAAAGTATTACATTGTGATCTTAACTTGATTTAAAAATAATTCTATTTTCTATATTAACAAAGATGAAAGATAATACCCAGTTTTGGTGAGGATATCAAGCTAAAGTTTTCTCTTATCTTCATGGTAAGATTATAAAATGGTGTATTTTTAGAGGCTTTCTCATCTAATATATCTATCCATATTTAACTATATATCCATTTTAACATAAAAATTCTCAGACAAGTATTATAGCATTTTTTTCTGCAGCAAAAAAAAAAAAAAAAAGATGGAAATGATCTATTTAGTTACCACAAGGATGGTTCAGAAAATTATGATATACTCAAATAGTGGGCTATACTAACCCATTATTTAAAATAATACCTGATCTCTGCTATATGCTGACATGGGGATGATGTCAGTGATATATATTATTGGGTTAGTATATACCTTGAAAAATATAGTACATAGTATGATTCCAATTGTGTATATAAAGGATGTTTATAAATATGCTAATATAAGTAGAAAAAATTTTGTAGAATTCATGTGAAATTATTAACATTGATTACCTCTGAGTGGAGGGGATGAGCTGGTCATTGGAGAGGAAAGCATTATTTCCATGTATTTTTATATTTTCTACAAGTTAATAGATATCATGTTAAATATTTAGAACTGAGGGGAAAACTATTGTACTTTAAATACTATAGTGTAACTATGAAACATTTTGGGCCAGTATATAGTAAATGAAAAATAAAATATTAATCTATCTCTGTTGATATGCCTCTGGCTATTCTGCAATAGGAAAAATATTATTTTTATTCATTTTGAAGTCTTATATTCCCTCATAAGTACTTTGAAAGGATTTTTTTGGGGACAACTCAATAACATTAGAAAACATCACTAAGACCTCAAAATATTCATTGATGTTTGTTTCATTTTTATGGTTTGGAGTGATATATTTAATTTGTTTTTCATTGCTTTCTTGAAGGGGTATCCTTCAAGAGGATTTTTTTTTAACATTTGGAAGACTTAAATAAATTTATGTGTGAGAGTAAGAATGAGGCAAAGAGTAGGGTAGAATTAAGGATAGATCTATAAATAAATGCAGAGAGTTTTTGAAGTGGAGAAAAGCAGAGGGAATTTTGACATGCGATTCTTCATCTGCTGCCTGGGTTCCTCACACCTGCAGAAACATGTAAGGGATGCTGGAAGCTGTGGTGTGCTTATAAATGCCTTAACAATGGGTTGTCTTGATTGTAGTGTTTGCTGATTTCTGTGACATAAATGTTCCCACTGGCTCACTTTCTAAATGCCAGTGGTTTAACAATAGGTTTGTAACATTCCTAGAGCTTTACTAATCAGAACTCATAAACTGTAGGAGCTGGCTACCTCCAGTATACCACTAGGGGGAATATTAAGCCATAGAATAAACATTGTACCTTATTGTAGTGTGTCAATTTTATTTGAACATTTGACAGAGAAAATGCTATTTTCATATTTAAAAAAAAACATGGATATCATTTAAATCCATTCAGGATGCTCTATAAAAATACTAAAACAATGCTAACAGAGTGCCAAAGGGCCGTGCCAAGGAAGGGGATAGGTCACTGTCTGTAGATTCTTACTCATACACTAACAATTGCAAGACCACTCGGGTGCAGGGAACAGCAACAGTGGGGTTCATTTAATAAACAGAAACTGGAGAAACAAAGAGTTTCTAAGGTTACTCATCCTTAGATAGTGTCTCATCTCAGATAGTGTCTGGAATGTCCAATAGTCCCAAGCAAAAGGCTGCTCAAGCAAGATGGTGCTGTCTTGTCAATGAAGGCCTGCATCTGGGAACACACTGGACAACAGTACACCAGGATCCAACATATGGTGGCAGTTGGAGGCGCTCACAGGTGGAGACACTGTGGTGACACCACAGCAACCCACAGTGATAGTCTGAAGGCCAGGCTGGGCGACATCAGATGCTGGACTGCACAGCAATGGAAGCGAGAGCACTTGGAGGCAATGCTGGACAATCAGAAGCAGTGGAAAGCTCTCAAAGGTAGTTGGACACAGAGTGCCAGTTACCTGTCAGCAGTGCTGTTTAGCATTGGTCAGTGGTACCAGTCACCACCAATCACTGGGAGACAGCATCAGAGATACAAGTGTAATAGCTCTTTGTGAGTTGCTGGCCTACACCAACAACAAACAGCTTTTTGTGAGTTATTGACATAGGCCAATAACAAATATCTTTTTTTTTGAGACAACATGCCAAGCCAGCAGAGATCTTCACAGGGAGTATCAAGAGGCAGGACCAGAGGCAGGTGCAGAGCTGAGTCTGAGAAGGTCTAGGAGGTTTAGAGATCTATAGAGGTCTGCAAGTTTGTTGAATCCCACAGAGGAGGTTGACTGCTCAATGCTTCTTCTTTGGAGGCCATCTGTTAAATCTTCCCTACAGAGCAAAATGAATCAAGCTGGCTTTTGCTCTGTCTTAGATCCCTTTTCAGGGTCCCTTACCCTACAAGCCTGTTTGGACCATTTTCAATCCTAAGCATCTGATTGATGCCAATTAACACCAATCAACTCACTTCCATTTTTCAATCTGAAAATTAAATTGCAGACTGAGCTTGAACTTGATTGGTCCATTTATGAGCCAAGTACCAAATACAAAAGGGAAAAGTGGGTACCTGGACAGATTCAACCTTCCCCGAGGTCAGGGCAGGTTAATGTGTAGTTGGGATATGATGAGTCATTGCTGGAGCTGGCCCCACGCCAGAGGCACACTGTACCTAGAATCCCTTTAGCAGGGCCAGGTGCAACAATGCAACGAAAGGGGTTTGGGGACCTGCAGTGCACTGGGACTCTGGTCTCAGGGGCTGCAGGGTGGTCTCCACTGGGAGTCTACCATGTTGACCAGCACTACATGGGCCTCTCTGCCTGAGGCATTAGGGAGACTGAGCATAGGACCTGGCCTCGTGGGCCCAACATTCTGATAAAACATAAGATGTTATCACAAAGAGTTCACTACCTTGGGACTCCTGTGATAAAGTGTTATGAAAATTTATTTCTGAAACTTCTCCCTGCTTATTTTATCATTAGAGATTAGCCACATACATGAAGGCCATAGCAAGTCACAACATCCCACCAGGTTTCTAAAACTCCCTGCTATTGATCTATACCACTTTGAGACTTCTCCCAATTTAGCAACACATAGTAAATGACAATAATCCAGCATCATTTTCTCTAATTCTAATTTAAATATATTTTACAAAATATCATAGAATGTCTGGTTTTGTTACAAATTATATTTAAGAGTCAATTTATAAATTCTGGAGCTTTTATTTGCCATACCGAAACACATATGTCATGTGACTGGAAAGAGTAGGGAAAAAACACTTTGTGTGGATCTTGTTTGAAACATTATGGGTTCAGCACTCTAAAATATACTACCTCTATCTGTTATGACATTTCCAGGGCATTTTTACCTGCCTTAAAAAAAATTCAATTGCTTCTTTTGGCAAAGATTTCATTACTTCCTAATTGCCCTGAATTTCTTTTCTTGTTAAAGACAAGTTTGACAATTGAATTCATTATTTCATAAATTAACAAAGTCTTTAGTTTTTAACAACTGCTCATCATTGCAGAGTTCCCAAGAAACTATTCATCCAGAGACATTTGTAAAAATGCTATGTATTTAATTAGGATCAGTTAAAAAGAGAACAAAATTTCAGATTTGGGGACTGGAGACTATTACGAAATGCTATGGAATAAATTATACCTACCTCCCACCTCCAAAATTTATATGTTAAAATCTTAATCTTCAATGTGATCCTATTTGGAGATGGGGCACTTTGGGAGAAAATTAGATTTAGATAAGCTGATGAGGGTAGTTCATATGATATTGGTACCCCCATAAAGCTCCAGAGAGTTCTCTTTTTCTCTCTCAGTTCCTCATTGACAACACACCCTCTACCTGCATTCCCCACCCCCCACCCCCGTGCTCCACTGAGGAAAGGCCATGTTAGCACAATGAAAACGCAGCTCCCATGAGCCAAGAAATGACATCTCACCAGAACCCAAATCTGTGGGGCAGCTTGATCTTAGACTTCCAGATTTTAGAATTGTGAGAAATAAATGTCTGTTGTTTTTTATAAACATGTGATAACAACCTGAACTGATGAAATCAGATATTCGCACATTGTTCATATCTGAGGATACTCCAAAGTTCGAAATTTTCTGCACTTCAGGTTAGGAAAATAATTCAATACATGTCAAAAATACTCTGTTCCTTATTTGCTCAAACCTAAATGCTGATCCATCTGTCTGTGTAGCCATAATCTCATTAGCATCCTCAAAAGAAGATAAAAATAAAATCATGATTCAGCAAGTTGGTAGTGAAATATATATTTGTTTTGTTTTGTTTTGTTTCCATGTCTGGCCTTCTGTAAGACACTGGTTTGCAATAATCAGCAAACTACACATTATGTACTCACTGAAGAGATAACAAGAAAATGGATAACTGCAAGTTCAAGTATTCTGAAGGAAGAAGAAGCTCCATGAGCCTCTGGAAGGAACTACAGAGAAGCTGAGATTAAAGGTGGTTGGGGCAGGGAAGGATAAGGGGGGAGGAAGAGTTTGAGACAGAGAACAATTTGAGAAACTAAACGATTTCTTTGTGACTAGAACACATAATCAGGAAAGTGTCATGAGAGATAAGCCTGAAGGAGTTACTCAATTCTAGACCATGCAAGTTTTCTAAGTCACAGGAATTTGATATTTATTTTAAAGGCACAAAGAACCTTTGAAGTTTAATGGCAACAGCTTGATTATATTTGCATATTAGAAAGATTCTTCTTTCCAAGTGAAATAGATTGGATTAGAATTAGAAATCAGACAATGATATTCAACACCTGGAAAATTTGTAACACTCTAAGAGTGAGATAGTAAAAACTGGGTAGAATTTAGCAATATTTAGGAAATAGACCACTTTTTTTTTTTTTAACAGAATGGTTGTTAGATAGAGGTGAGGGAGAAAGAGGAGTTGTGGAATACATATGGATTTCTAGTTACCACATTCTGGTGACAGGTCAAATAAAAGAAAGGAGAGTATCCATTGGATTTGTTAGAAAGATGTCTGCAAGGACTTGGAAAGAACTGTCCCAATGGCATGGTGGCCAGATTGATGTGACTTGAGGAGTTAGTGAAAGCTGTAGAAATGGAGTTAAGTAGAGAGGGTCTTTATTGGAGTACTATGCACTGAAACATACCATTGCCCATAGTTGGAAGAGAATTATGTGGGAAATGACCAAAATATCATGTGTCCATGCCACTGGAAACATGGATTTTTAGAATAGAGATTCTGTGCATTGGCAATGTTTATCATAGTTTTGTATAGATGAGTCAGAGGGATTTTGGGCAGTTCTTCACTTCTGCAATTTTAACACCATTGTGTAGAACCAGAGTCTCCAAATTTACCAAATGCTTATATATCCAAGGACACACATCACTCTATATTGACTTGAGTTGAATTGAAAATAAAGATGGGGGCCTTCATCGTAGCCTAGGGGTTAAGTCTAAAGCTATTACCACTAAGGCCTGAGTTCAATCCCTGACAAGGGAGCTGACCCACATAAGGTGCAGCAGACCTCCCATGTCTCGCCTGATGCTCCCCTTAGCAGTGTATTTTAGTAAATCTACTCATTCTGCTCCCCACTCTGTCTCTAGTGAATTCTCTTACCCCCTGTACCTTTGGCCCATACGCCAGGTCTTCTAAGCAAAAATTAAAAAAAATTAAAAAAAAAAAGGAAGATAGGACCTGGTTGAACATCTGTTCCACCAATTCTTTTGGTCTGATCCTAGAGAGTGTTGGAAAGTAGTGTGCTTTTCTCTGGCTTCCCCAACAAAATAACAATGTTTTCTCAGAGAAATCTGAAGAAGCCCTCAACCAGCAAAATCATTTCTATAGCTAACAGATCTTAGGACTACTTTTTAGGATTGGAACCTGTGGCTTAGGGAGAAAGTACCAACAGAAGTAGTTTTGGGAAGGAGTCAAGTTATGACTTGGACATTTTTTTCTTTTTTACTCCAGCTATTCTCTTTATCTACTCAGTCCTGAACTCACTGCATAACCCCACCACTCTCTTTAGCCACTCTTTAACTTATCAGTCCTGGCGAGGTTCCTCTCTGTATATTCATTCCTCCTCTGGCCTGACTGTTTGGAGGCTCCTCTGTTCAAGTCTGTCATTCACTAGCTTGCTGTGATTCCTGCACATCCCATTGACCCTGGCCTTGCCTCTGCTCTTGAACTTTCTGTATCTGCAACCCTTTCTATGACCCTTTTTGTTCTGTCCCCCTTTCAAGGTAGTTGGTCAGGACCCTGCTCTCATTCACACTTTACTTCCCCATGAACAATCAGCACACCCTGCTGTACAGACTGTGGGGTTTCTTGAGAACTTTACAACCGACATTGTCCAGGTCATATAGAAAGAAGGTGGAAAGTGGCCAATTTCACTTCTTAGGGTTTTGCTAGGCTATTTACTTACTCATTTCATAATCAGAGATTGGTGAAGACTAAGCTTCAGTTAATTGTGTTTTTGAAAGGTTTCTACATGATATTTTTAACTTGCCTAGGAAGCTGAGGACTTGGAGAGGGCAGAGGGTGGAATTTAGACCTGGGACCTCAAAAGTTGATTTAGTAGTTTAAGGTGAGAAATAGTAAAGGTGTGAAGTAGAATGGTCAGGATATAGTTGAGGCATTTTGATGCTATAAACAGATTTTATATTAGGAGGAAAAATGGTAGGAGGTTTTTAGCTTAATATTCCATTTACCATGATGCTTAATGAATAAAAAGAAACTTTGCACGACAATTGTTTTACCTCTTTATATATTAGGATTTCAGGTGCTTGTAAATGATAGCAAAGTTTGGTCAATATTATCTGTTTAGAGTTAGGGAGATAATTCAAGGCTAAGGAAAAACACTATCAATCTATTTGACAGTAAAAATCAAAAATCAAAATATTTTCTTCATTTGTTTGCTTATTTTATGTGTCTAAATTTCAAAATCAATTTGAACTAGATTTCAAAGATACTGGCCTATCATACAAATATTTAAAAGAATATAAAATAAGTTTACAACTTGGTATTGGTCTTAGAGAAAAGAAATCTAACAATTAAAAAATCCCAAAGTCTGAAAGACAGCTTGTTCAACAAGTGGTGCTGGGAAAACTGGACTGCTACATGCAAAAGAATGAAACTAGAATACTGCCTTTCACCATGCACAAAAATCAACTCCAAATGGATTAAGGACTTAGACATAAGACCTGAAACCATAAAATATCTAGAAGAAAAAGTAGGCAAAACCCTACATGACATACACATCAATGACATCTTTAGAGTTACAACACCTAAAGCAAAGATAGTGAAGGAGAGGATAATCAGGTGGGACTACATCAAAGTTAAAAGCTTCTGTACAGCAAAGGACACACTAACCAAAACAAGGCGACAACCCACTAACTGGGAGACAGTCTTTACACACAGCATTACTGACAAGGGATTTATCACACAGATCCACAAAGAACTAACCAGACTAAACAAAAACAAAGTGAACAACCCAGTCAAAACATGGGCAAAAGAGCTAAAAAGGCAATTCTCCAAAGAGGAAATGCAAAAGGCCAACAGGTATATGAAAAAAATGCTCAACTTCTCTTGTCATCAGAGAAATGCAAATCAAAACCACTGTGAGATACCACCTCACACCAGTGAGAATGGCACATTTCAAAAAAAGTAGCAACAACAAATGTTGGTGAGAATGTGGAGAAAAAGAACTCTTTTACACTGCTGGTGGGAATGCAAGTTGGTCCAACTATTATGGAAAGCAGTATGGCGGTTCCTCAGTCTACTAAGAATGGAACTTCCATAGGATCCAGCAATCCCACTCCTAGGAATATACCCAAAAGACACAAA